>MU388899.1:0-206894 GCA_022578795.1 Xylariaceae sp. FL0255
TTATAAAAAGCTAATATATAAAATTAAAGAAAAGAATTAAAATTTTAAAAATAAATAATATTAAATTAGTAATTTTCGAAATATATTTTAAAAAACTAAAAAAATTTATAAAATAAATTTAATATAACTAGTTTATTGAAATATTTTTATATTTAATTAAAAATTATAATAAATTTATAATAATAAAATAATAATAAATATATAAATAAAAATAAAATTAATTTATATAATAATGATAATTAATTAATATATAATATAATATAAAAACTTTTATTAATAATTTTTTAATATAATATAATATATAAATTAATAAATTTTATTTTTTTTATTTTTAGATATTTATATATTTAAATACGTTTTTTTAATTTGTAATAATATATTTTCTATACTAAAGTTTTATTTTAAGGTTTTATTTGTTTAATAGGTGTAAAGTATAAGGAAATTGGTCTGGTCGAAATGTTCCTTTTAAAACCTATTGGTGATGTATAGTTAAGTAGAACTTCAGGGCCACGCCACCCAAGGGGGGGCCTCACCAGTTCAATCCTCAATTACTTCGTAGCCAACCTGTTTTTGATTGCAAGCCCTTCAAGTAATAACCGAGTTCCATTTATGGGCGGCAAACCAGGCAGAAGGGCAGTGCAATAGTCCTGACCCATATATAGACCGTATTCCTCTTTGGAGCAGTGTTGGAAACTGTGAATTTTGCGTGAAATGTCTTCAGCTCCTCGTCCTCAAAAGGTGATGATGAAGAGTTCGCACACTGTGTCTCCCTCATATTGAATCCCGCTCGTGCCGCACCCGCGCCAAGACCCAGCCTCCAAGCCTGGAAGGGCTGATGGGGATCCTTTAAAAAATAAAAGTTCCAACAGTTTCATACATAGTCGTGTCTGCCTGCCTGCAGCTGGTTGGTCGGCTAGCGCCCGAGTACCTCAATTAGTGTCCTCTTCCATCCCCCAATCCGCTTTCTCCTGCATCTATCTCACCTAAAAATTTCGACTCCCGACAAACAACAGCTGTTGTCGTCGCCGTTGGCCGTCATCTTCATCACAGAACATCGTTTTTCCTTCTCTCTCCCCCTTTTCTTTCTTAGACGGCTGAACCAATTCTTTGTCCTATTTAATCGCACCCAGGGAGAACGCCCTTTCCTGTCTATAGTACTCCGATCTACAACTTCTCGCTACGATGGCTGACGAGAAGAGCCGTGTCTCTGGCGATAGTCCGCGGGAGGCCAAGGGGCCTATCCTCCCGACTTCAGAATCTGCTGCTGCTGCTGCCGCCGCCGTTTCTGAGAAGCCGCAGCCAGCTCAACCTGCCTTCCATCCCGCTCTCTACGTGATGTACGTGCGAATGATACCAATGTCAACCTATCGTTCTCTGCTGACCACGACCCTCCAACCGACAGCACGTGGATTAGTCTGTCGTCCTCGGTCATCCTGTTCAACAAATGGATTCTCGACACCCTCAATTTCCGTAAGCGACACCGCCATGCGCTCTCTTTCTGCGCCTTCTAACCGGCTTCAGGGTACCCCGTCATCTTGACCACCTACCATCTCTCCTTCGCGACCGTCGCCACTCAATTGATGGCTCGCTATACCACTCTTCTCGATGGCCGCAAGTCTGTGAAGATGACAGGACGTGTCTATCTGCGCGCAATCGTCCCCATCGGTCTCTTCTTCAGCTTGTCCCTAATCTGTGGCAACTTGACCTATCTTTACCTCAGTGTTGCCTTCATTCAAATGATCAAGGCTACTACCCCGGTTGCTGTGCTTCTCTCGAGCTGGGCCATGGGTATTGCTCCCGTCAACTTGAAGCAGCTTGCCAATGTCTCGGCTATCGTCGTTGGTGTCGTCATCGCATCCTTCGGTGAAATCAAATTTGTCTGGATCGGCTTCCTCTACCAGCTCGGTGGTGTCTTATTTGAGGCCATCCGCCTCAACCTTGTCCAGGCTCTGCTCAGCTCCGCAGAGTACAAGATGGACCCTCTTGTCTCGCTTTATTATTTTGCGCCCATCTGCGCGGCCATGAACGGTATCGTTGCTCTCATCTGGGAAGTGCCTCGCGTTTCGCTTGCCGAAGTTTACAACGTCGGCTTGCCTATCTTCTTCCTCAATGGTCTTGTCGCTTTCTTGTTGAACGTCTCAGTCGTCTTCCTGGTAAGTCTGTAAAATTTCTTGTTCAATTCAGTTGGAGATTAACAGCGTTGGTAGATTGGCAAGACATCTGCTGTCATCATGACCCTTTGCGGTGTACTGAAGGATGTTCTCTTGGTTCTGGCCTCCATGGCTATCTGGGCCACTCCCATCTCTGGTCTCCAGACTTTTGGCTACACCATTGCCCTGGGTGGTATGATTTATTATAAGCTCGGTGCCGATCAACTCAAGGGTTATGCTTCCGTGGCCGGCAGACAGTGGGCTGAATTCGGCGCCACTCGTCCGGTTGCTCGCAAGGTCGTCATCATTGGCGCTATTGTCTTGTTCATCTTTTTTCTCCTTGGCGGCCTGGCTCCCACATACGCTCCTGACTACGACCCCTCTCAGTACATAAACAGCGCCGCCGAGAAACTCGGTGTTTCATCCAGACCATAGAGCAATAGTCTCTATAAATCTATTACGAAAAGCGAGCCCGTCTCAGGTGGCCTTTGTGAGAAGAAGAATATGGCCACCTGAGCAGCCAATTGTTAGGCACTCACAGGCCAGTGTTTTGAAGTCGTCAGAATCCTCAAGGGGCTTTGTAAATCGTCTGAAAAAGGTGAACTACGCGCTGGCTTTTCACGGCCTCGAAAACCTGTTTGGTTGGTGTTGTTGGAGACATCTTTCCATTCGTTTGACTGTTAGGGTAAGAAGGAGTCGCATTACATGGTGTCGTTTTCCCATCGGTGTACGAATTTATAGAACAGGTGAACTTCCGGCGTCAGGGTGTCTGTAAGGATACAGTTTCAAACTACTATACAAGCATGTCAAGTGTGATTGAAAAGCTCTAACTTGCAAACATGGAGAGTATGTGTGTGTGATGTGATAGTGATATTGAATAAGCTTGGCGAGCTTGTATGGAAAGAAATAATGTTAATAAAATCAAATAATCATGAGACTTATTGTATTCCTTCTCGTCATTGACATTTCAAGCCGTGTGGCCCTTGGTGCAGTCTTGTCTCGCATGGGATCTAGAACTCTTTATCGATGAGGAATTCTAGATATTCATAGATACGTTAGAACTCAAGAGGGGAATTATCATCTTGGGAATTGAAATCGACTCATACCATTGCAGTCAATCGATCCGTCTATTTCATGATTTCCGAAGTGAGCTTTTTGGAAGACAGGGTCAAATGCAGTTGGGAGATGGTGTACGAAAATCTAGTCATGTAGGCAAGTTGATGAAGTTGCACAACCTAGGTAGTCAAATAGCGTCAAGCAAGAGGACAGACTGTCGAGTAGGGGGTCATGGAGCACATTATCTATCTCCTTCATTCGTCTACTACTTCCGATCCTTTCCTTCTCTACTTAGAAGAAAAGCAGTCCGTCCATCCGTCCAGTCTGTCCGTCTGAATCCAGGATAGCAAGCATAGGAACAAACCCGAGCCCGAGGTAGGCAGGCAGCAAAGTAGGGAAAAGGGACGTGATGGTTTTATCAAGTGTTTTTTCTTTTCTTCTGTCCTTTTGTTCACTCCCTAAATGCAGATTTTTGCCATTTGTGATGCAAGGCGCAATGTTACATCCCGACCAGAACCGAATTTACCCTACCCTTCACCGAGATGTGCCATTTGACTTTGTGAAAAAAAACTCCTCCCTTCCCCCTTTCACCGAAAACAGACCGAACGCACGCGGAAGTCAGACGACACGTTTAGAGGAGTTTATTGTGGTGTGTGTTGGTGTGTTGCTGGGAGAGATAGTTTAAAATCCTGGAGAAGAGTTTTGTCAGTATATTGTTGTTATATATATGTAGTGATGATAGTAAGAACGTACGGAGGGGAGTGAAGAACCATCGGTTCTTGCCGCTCGTGTAGCGCTCCTCGAGGACCTTCTTGACGGTCTTCTTGGCATCCTCACGCTGGCTAACCTCCTTGAAGGTATCGGCAGTCAAGGCGCCCTTAAGGCCTTCGAGCTCGAGTGTGTAGCGTGTGGGCATCAGGTGGTTGTAGTTGATGGCCTTGACGAAAGGCTTGATCTTGGAGCGCTTGTCTTGGCGGGCCTTGGACATGCGGCGTGTGACGGTGGAGGGATAGCGCTCGATGCCGGCTACGAGGGCGTGGCCGAAGGGGTGGGCCTTGTTGCCGCTGTCGACGGGCTGGATGATGACGACCTGTGTTGGGGGAAGAAGGTGTCAGACATTAATTCATGTGAGAGTCGTAATACATAGTAATAGAGGATGTCGCGTCAGGGCAGTCATTATCGTGGTGAAGTGTGTTGAGGCTGTTGCTGATAGGATTTGTAGTTCCTTCTTTCTGTCTAATTTCTTCTTCCTCTTCTCTAGCAATGTTTCCTTCTTTCTCCTTTCTTTGGGGTCCAAGGTCGTGGTAGTCGTCGGCGTGGTGATGATTTGTCCTTGGGTGTGTAGTAGATGTAGTGATGGAGATAGAGAGATAGACCTACCTTCTTGCCGGCATAGCGGCCTCGGGTGATGATGGCGACACGGCCAACCTTGAGAAACTTCATTTTGGCTGTTGAGTTAGTTGTTGGGTGGTATCTTGTCGTCGGTCGTCAAGCGTCGAAAAGAGAGAATGCAACAAGCTTCAATGGGGAAAATTGGTGCGAGTGAGATGGCCCGAGATTTTGCCTGAGTGGGGTGGAGAATTTCCTGCCATGTTGTGTGGGCTCCACTGGAAAGAAGCGCTGCCAATTGGCGAAACCCCGAAACAACAGAAGCCCCGCTGATCAATGAGCCTTGAGGTTATTGTTCTAGTGAAGCGCTTGCATCAGGGCGCTGCTTGAAATCTCCAGCTGTCCCCGCTTTTTCAACTTGGGAGTCGAGATGCCGAGCTTCTATCTTCATCATCATAAAGTCACTACAAACTCGTGTTCACCAAAGCTTCTTCTCCTATCGTGGTGTTTTTAATAGGCTCCCCTATTAGTATAAAACGCCTTCCACACTCTCGATATCTCTAATCCCTCTCCCTCCAGTATCAATGGCTCCCCCTACCTACATTATCTCGCGCGTTGCCGACCCCATTTTTGCTGTCATGATTGGGCTCGGAGCTGCAAGTCTTCGCATCAATCGCGAAGAGAAGGAAAAAGGAAACACTACACAACAAACTATTGAGTCTATCAAAAGGTATATACGGAGCCACTGCTCCTGGAGTCCATTACAAGGCTAATTTTCGAATCCATTCTAGGCGTATTGCCCAGACCGTCAACGGTCAATAAAGCCCTCCTCGGAGAAGTAAACACATCGCCGGCGCCCATTTCGAAAGCAAAAAACAACATGGCACCAACTCTAAAGACTCAAATTTTCGAAGGGATCTTCAGACGTCACGACTAGTACTTTGTAGTACGATATATCATAAGTGATGAGAGCTTCGAAGGTGAAGTCGTAAACCATAACCACGTTATTCTATCTGAATCTACATGAGGCTTCAGAAGTCATGATGCAAAGGCCGGCCCATACTCTTTCTTCATCGCCTCCCGTACCATCTGACCACACAACTTAGCCGTCGGGTTGGTACTGACAGCCAGGCCCTTGGCGATTTCATTTCCATATCTCCCTCCAAGAGCAAAATCGCGGGAAGCAGCCGTCTCGAAATCAAGCTTCATCCATGTCTCCTCTACCCTTCCGCCAATATGTATCGAGATGTTCGACTGGAGCATTTTGGCGGTCATATGATAGATCGCTGCTCTCTGCGTATGGGCTAGCGATAGCGTCTTGCCAGCCACTGGTGAAATCGCACCAAATATTCTCGGAGTCAACAAAGCAATGGCTTCATCCAGATCCGACAGTGCTGTTTCCGCAGCCTTGGACTTCTCCTTTTCATCAGCATCCTTGGCCAATGCTCTGGGATCGCGCTGACCTGCCAAGATCATTGTATCGCCGTATAATCTTCGTAAAGCTTGGGCCCGATTGTTCCGAGCGCTCGCATACCGTGGAAACTCTGATATCAGCTGCCCAATTTCTTGAACCCATGCTTGATAGTCCCTCACGATGTCGGATGAGGTGAGGGGCTTAAGTCCAGCCAGCTGCATCTCCAGTTGCTGCATCCCCAAAACAATCTCCCGCTCTTTTTGAGAAACCCGCTCGTATACAGCGGTATCGACAATATTTGGGTCTTTGGATAGTGTAGGATCCACGATGACCGCTGTCGAGGGATTGGCTTCCGGGTCTTTTATCTTCTCCAAGACATTCAAGTCTCGACGGCTAAGAGATGATTGAGCCATGGTCGCAGATACTCCGAAGGGTCTGATGAAGACAGGTGAAGTCAAGTCTAAACGAAGCAGCCCAGACGTCTAGAGAGTCCAATAGTAGAGAAATAGATAAGGATTGATGAAGAAGGTGCTATTATGTTTTCTTGATGCTGACGGGGATAGTTCTCTCGTACCGGTAAAATAATTACCTCCAAGGTTGTCTTTGGCCACCCCCACGTTCAATAAGCATCAAGCTGACCATTACTACAGGCTTTTTATCTCGATCAATGATCACCTGTGTCCCTGTTGTAACCGCTCAAACCGGCCTTCAATAAGGTGTGGGTGGCATCGGGATTGGGGCGGAAAGGGGTCGCGGCTAGCTTCGGCCTGACGTCTTTCTTTGTTGCTCACTCCAACCTTGTCCGAAGACGTCGCTATGAGAGAAGGATAGCAGGCAATCGGCAATTGTGCCCTAGAAATGCCTATGGGATAAGGCTAACCTTGTGCCCATTGTTCGGCATGCTCAAACTTTTGGAGTCAAAGCTACAGGGCGGAAGAAATCAATCAAGGCGGAATTCAATCCGAACTCTACCATGGCCCTCGATATCCGCCAACAACCACCCATTCTGATAAGAGTGCACATTGTTTTTGGCTACTTGCTTTTACTTGTAAGTAAAATCTTCGATACTCCATTACGTATTCCCTCCCTTATTAATAATTGTTCCCTCGGATCAGGTGGTTATTTGATCAAGAACTTCGACTATACATCTACCCTTCTCATCTTGCCCCTTTACCCAAGAACTTTAAGAAGCACAACCCAACTAGAGAGTCGCCACATGTAACTCAACCTACTGCTTCTTCCACATAATAGTTGGCCTTTACGTTTGTATCACAAAACACCCCAATCATCACCATGGCTCCATCCGCCATCACAAACTCACCCCGTCAGACCTCTGTCTCCTCACCATCCACCATTCTCCCCTCCCATGCAGACGAATACGCCGTGCAAGCCGGCATACCCGACTTCTATGGCTACGACCACGTAACTTGGTGGGTAGGCAACGCCAAGCAAGCAGCCTCATACTACAACAACCTCTATGGCTTCCGGACCATCGCTTACCGCGGCCTCGAGACCGGCAGCCGCTTCTTTACTTCTTACGTCGTCGCCAACGGAGACGTTCGATTTGTTCTGACGTCGCCTACGCGGTCATTCAAGTTCTTACCTGATGACGAACCAATCTCTGAGGATGAGTTGGTGTTGTTGAAGGAGATGCATGACCATCTCGAGAGACATGGCGATGCTGTCAAGGATGTTGCTTTTGAGGTCGATGATGTCCAGGCTGTGTATGATCGCGCTGTCTCCGGCGGTGATGACGGTACTGGCATCGGTGTCTCTGTCCAACCGCCCCGCACCATCCGCGGCGACTACCAAGACGGCGAGGTACAAACTGCCGTCATCCGCACATACGGGGACACGACGCACACATTGATCAGCCGACAAAACTACACCGGCGTCTTCCTCCCCGGTTTCATCCCGCGCTCACCCCCTCCCTCAAGCGTTTCCCTACCTCCCATCTCTCTCGTGCGCATCGACCACTGTGTCGGCAACCAAGGCTGGAACGAGATGATCGCTGCCTGCGATTTTTATGAACGGTGTTTGAGTTTCCATCGTTTTTGGTCTGTCGACGACAAGACGATCTGCACCGAGTTTAGCGCTTTGAATTCCATTGTGATGAGCAGCGCAAATGCCGTGGTCAAAATGCCCATTAACGAGCCTGCCCCGGGGAAGAAGAAGTCCCAGATTGAGGAGTATGTTATCTTTAACTCGGGCGCGGGCGTGCAGCATATCGCTTTACTCACGGACGATATCGTCTCTACCGTCTCTGCCATGCGTGCGCGCGGCATAGAATTCATCACTGTTCCATCAACATACTACGAGACCATGCGGCACCGTCTTAAGACCGAGAAGCGGAACTGGAAACTCGGTCAGGATCTCGAGACGCTAGAGAAGTTGAGTATCCTTATTGATTACGATGAGGGCGGATACTTGCTGCAGTTGTTTACGAAGCCGCTTATGGATCGCCCGACGGTCTTCGTCGAGATCATTGAACGGCATGGGTTTGAGGGGTTTGGCGCTGGGAACTTCAAGAGTCTTTTTGAGGCTATTGAACGGGAGCAGGCTGAGAGGGGCAATTTGTGATCTGGAGTTTGATGTTTGAAAGAGTTTTTATTGTACATACTTCTTTCGGGTAGGAGTGGAGATCACATGCAATGAATACCAGGGAAAATGCATATTTGTCAAAGTACCATTACGACAACATGACGTGGACATGAGAAGGGACATGGATATAAATGAGTGGTAATCTGTCGGTTTTAGCATAGTTAGCTAGCTAGGCAATGAGCACGATAAAATCAGTGAGCAAGCATTAATATCACACATATCACAGCATGTAACACTAGACCATCCATCATATGAGAGAAAACATAGCACGCGATGTGCTTAACGTTTTGTTCCTACACTAATCGTATGATCAAGACGTCTGTCTCTGTCTGACTATCCAGCCCATGCAGTGACAGGACTTGAACCGTTTGCGTGTGTGTTTATATTCAAAGGTCCACCACTGCTCGATGTCCTTCTCCCTTTCCACTACATCCACCAAAGATGTGTGTACTCCGTATATGTGTGTATCTTCATGGCTTTTTTTATCCATCCTTTTTGTGCATACCCATTTCCGCCATTCGATGTTGATGTGCAGTCAAGGAATAAAAATCATGAGAGATGTATGTCAGTTTTCATCTCATTTTCCACCTAAACGCCGATATGTATGCCCGCTCATGAGTGTGCCCACCACATCTCTTAAGTTCCCCTTGTGTTATTCTGAAAGGGAATGTGGTGGATCTTTCCCGTCTAATTCCGTGATGATGCGTCGTGTCATGATTATTGGGTTTGTGGTCACATAACTTGGAGCAGTATGTCTCGTAGCTGTGAGAGCCTGGATAGGCAGACCGACAAGAGAAGAGAACTCATCAATGCTCAATCTCTTAGTCAATCTCCATCACCGTGCCATTCACAGCCTCGTTGCCATTGCCGTTCTGCATCATACCTCGAATATCGCTCTGGCACCCGGGGCAGTTATGCAGCACTTCATGCGCATACAGGTCACAGTCGATGCAGAAGTGGTTGCCGCAGACCTCACAGGCGTACCGTCCAGACTCGCTGAGGCCCTTGAGGGTTGGCCTCTCTGGTTGGTTCCCGGCGGGAGCAGTGGCCCCACTCTGTCTACTTCCACCGCCCCCTGTTTTATTCGTTGGAAATGGTGTCAGGCAAGAATAGCAAGCCTTCGA
Organism: Xylariaceae sp. FL0255; assembly: GCA_022578795.1. Lineage (NCBI taxonomy): Eukaryota > Fungi > Ascomycota > Sordariomycetes > Xylariales > Xylariaceae > Xylariaceae sp. FL0255. The sequence continues at coordinate 9,675 of MU388899.1, forward strand.
CCGCCGGGCCTCAGACCACGGCACCTCAACCCAATTCCTGAGCGGGAATAAATGGTGATAAGATCTGGCCAGATGGGTACTGAAGATGAGCGTGAGGCCGCAACCAGGACACTCAGCCGGAAGACTGCAGACACGCGTCATGCACCGCGTGCAATTATACCCCTCTCTCGTAGCCCTATGATGGCAAGCACAGAGATTCGTCGTCTCCGGCGGCGCAAGCGATCTTGAGGGGAACCCCATCATAAGTAGACTGGCATTACTGTTCTCTTTCGTGCGCGTGACGGGCGGGGTTGTGATTTCTAATAATAAATCTCGGAAGTGCTGCTCGTGTAAGGCAATGTTGTAGCCTGAGGTGTCGCCGCCGTTGGTCTTTGAACATAGTTCTTCGCAGATGGCGACTTGGGCTGCGAGGCCGACGATAGAGACGCGGATGCGGTCTTTGATTAGTGAGGCTAGGGTGTCGTGGATGTCGCCGGGGTCGCTCGACATGAGGGCGCCGTAGACTATGAGGACTTCGCGGGTGCCGTGGGATGGGGTGTGGCTGTGAGGAGACATGGATGGTCAGCATGCAGTACTTAGAGATGTATAGAAAGTAAAAAGCAACTGGCATTGCCACATACAATAAAGCTCCACGACACATCTCGAGCGCATTCTGTAAACTCGGATTCCCCTGCGGTTCCTGTTTGACCCAATTCCGCAGCTTCTCGAGGTGATCTGCCGGGTTCCCGCTCATATCACTTATCCGCACCGCAACGCCGTCGCGCATGCCAATAATAGCAAGTTGTGATATGGGGTTCTGCTCAAAGTATTCCCGTACGAACTCCGCAGCGTACGCCATACTCAACTCATGCCGGCTCGGTAGGAGATCCTTCACGACCATGGCGAACGACATATCCAGCACTAGGACAAGATGCCGTATTATACCACGCTGCAGCGGTGTTGTATCTTTCAACAAGCGAGCTCGTTTCTCCGCCTCAGCAAGCCCCTCGATCGTCCCGGCAAGAGTCCCGTCTGCGCCCTCGACGACTGCGTCCCACGAGCGTTGTATGTCTTCCCATGCGGCCTTACCGCCTTGTCTTTTGCTTTTCTTGCTCTTCTCGGCGTTCGCGCGCGATCGGGTACCGGAGGCCGAGCCGGAGGTGACTTGGTGGTCAAACTCGTCCTCGGAGGCGTCGTCGGCCTGGTACTCGCCGTCTGAGTCCGCCATCGTGGATTTATGATATGGTAGAGTGCGAGTTTGACTTCAGAGAGGAAGCAGTTACCTGCCGCAGTGGAAGCTGAGTCTATTTTCTTCGGGAAAAGGTGTGCAATCGGCAAATGGTGGAGCGTGAATAATGACGAAGTGATGGTCTCTTGAAACTCGAGTGACAATCAAATCATTTTTGGCAAGAAAGCGCTCTTGCCCCTTGCCCCTTGCGCCGTCTCCTTCTACTTGTGTATTCAATCGGCTCCTCAAATTATCGAGAGTGCAATGCTCTAGGTATAGTGTTCGTAGGAAACGACGGTGTTAGATAAAAAAAGAAGAAAGAAAAAAAAAGCAAAGTGATCAGTTCTGGGGAGGAATAATAGTGAGAATTCGCAGCCTTGTGGTGATGTAATAAGCCAATGAAATCGGACGGGAAACGCGCTTGAAGTCGGTCCAGACGCGCCACTAGCGCTAAAATGGAACTAACTCTCTCCATTCCCAACTTTCTTCCATTTTATTGCTATGTTATATTTCAGGCATGGTATTCGATATGAATGACTGACCAATGTAGGGGTGCAATCGGTCGAGTATATACGTTCAATTCATATTTGTATACCACATTTCATTCACAGTTCAAACTTTGCAACATATTTGTATTCTATCATACGACATCATATACATTAATTGCGCATGTCTTGGGTATACTCTCTCAGTCATGTTACATGCGCCTCGTTGACTGTGGAATGCAAATCTTCGCCCGTGAATCAAATGAATGAGATGTGTTTCTGTTCCCTCCACTGTGCTGATGCGATGAGTCGTGGCGTTTAACCAGCTCTTTCGTCTCTCCCGTGACCGTTGCTTTGCGTCCAACATGGTTTTGCGTAGAACTTAAAAATCCGAATCGTGTATCTTTTTCTGCTGTGAGAGGTTCAATCAAACCACCAAACAGTCATTTAGCTCAAGAATCAAAAACAAGAGGGTATTTCAGTATGCCTCAGCCCCAACGCCAGTATTCAAGATCGAAGAAAAAGGGATATCGGGATTATGTGTAGCCTGCGGGCTGCGCTGATGGCCAATCATCTTCTGTGATGCTCGACCAGAACACCCAGATCATAACGACCGAAAGTAGCGTGAAGAGGGTTTCGAATAGCGCCCCATCGATCTTGGCCGAGGTGCCGTTGCAGATATACGGGCTGATGGTGTAGTTGAAGATCTGACCTAAAGCAAATAGTACCGCAGCACCGGTGAGATAGAGCATTGGCCGCACTTCGCCCAAGACTCGCAAGACCAGAATTGCTTCCAGTACATAGAAGGCAACCAGGAAGATGAGAGGCACGAGCTGGTAGAGAACATAGAGCGCGATGTTCCTGTTCGGCGGGTTATAGCTGCTATCGAAGTGGCCAGTCCAGTGAAATCCGGTGTCGAGAGTGATGTAGCCAGTTCCAATAAATAGGGCAGCAGCCGAAGCGATGATCAGCCCGAGTGAAAGAGGGGTGCCGTCGTCCAGAATCTGATATCCAACAACTGCATTCATTAACAGAATCCAGGTTGTCGCAATGATCATACCAATGTGAATTCCTGAGAATGCCTATCAAGAATGTCAGCTACGTCCCCTATTCATGTCACTGACAGGTTCAACCTACTATTCGAACCGATGACTTCAGGCCAGGAATTTCACCAACTGTGAATATTTCAGCTATTTCTATGATGATATAGCCGAGAAGGAACAATTGCATTTCTCTGTCATGATGTTAGTAATTCACACTTCACAAGTATATTCCTTAGCTGACGGGGAAAACGCGCCTTCGCCCAACGGCCGCTCTCTTTCGTTGTGAAAGGAATATTAAGCCGGCTGAAACTAATATTGCAATACCACAGAGGAGAATAGAACCTGAATTCACATTAGACATGTATTTGACTTTTCAGTAGCAGGACCCCGTACCCAAGTTGCCTAAGTGTTCTCCATTTTTCAAGGAGAGACCGAGGAGGGTACAACCACCTGCATTCCAAGGACCATCTTGGTTGTGGGTGTTCGACAGAACCTAATTGAACCCATATGAGCGACAGGAAGTGGATTGAGGGTGGATGCAGGAACATACATTGCAGACGGGGAGAGTCGAGTCCCTGCAGAAGGCCTGGATGAACAATTGACGTCAGCTCGAGTCCTTTGGCAATGTGGCAAGGTGCTGCAGCTGTCTATATCCACGTGCGCATTATTAATTCCGTACCTCGAAATTCCCGAATTTGGTGCTCCCCATTGAGTTCGTATTACGGGACTTAATCCCGACTAGGCCGGCCCAAGATGTAGCAAAATAGGGAGTAGGTATCGATGCGAATGGGTCGTTATTGGAATGCGCGTTGCGAGCGATGCGATGCTTCAATCGAACCGACAACCAGACGACTACTGAAGAAGTTCTATTGTTCCTCTATATTTCTCACGGCTGGAATGCGTGGCCAGTTTGAGTCAGGTTGGAAAAAGGACTGAAAACGGTCTGAATCGCGCGTATGTTCGAGGATTTGCGGTAGAGTCAATCGGGGAAATTGGGACAGGTCGTTTGCGGGAGAGACAATTGACTTTTTGGACTGATTAAGATTATGTGTAGTTGTTGTATGCTTCCCCAACACCCCTTCAACTTCCTTTGGGAACAACGGACTCGAGTTTTTGCAATTGACGTGAAGGTTTGATAGTCGGCGGCGATGGATGTGAAGGGGGAGGAAGACAGCAAAGCAGGTTTCCAGAGTAGGATGGCCGGCGGGTGTGTTATTATTACTTACGGTAATTTTCATGCTGAAGCAATGCCCCCAGCGACCAGAGACCCACAAGGAGTGCTACTTGGTCGGAAGGACAAGGCGCTGAGATGGAGTCTGACGATCGCAAGTGGCTGGACATGAAATGAGGAGCCCCACACAACTCAGCAAGGTACCTACAGATATCTCTACAAGGGGGGAGGGCAATGTGTCGGGTCCATTGTAGGTGAACTGAGTGTACAACTACATGTATGTAGTCACGTAAGTAGGTAGGAAGCGGACTATGAGGAAAATGAGTCCATATAGGTAGAGGAAGACTATAACGAACTCGCCAATGAGTAAAATAATCCAAGAAAACCCTCAACGATCTTGAAACATTAAGTACCTGTAGTAAATGAAGGCGGCTAGTAAGGTACAATCTCAACGGCACCCTGGCTTGCCTGGCGAGATATAAGAAACTTGGTTTATGCGTCCGGAATGGAAAATGGAGGGGCGACTGATATCCACCAGTCCACTGGTCCCCTGCGTTTTACCAAATGCCAAGGCCTCGACGAATAGGGTAAGCTTTATCGCTGCCTTATCTAATAAGGCTCAGTTCAGTCAATCCTCAGGCCACTGGCTGACAGCTGAATTCTATGTATAGTTTCTATGTATGTAGAGGGCAAGCTCAATAGACAATTTTTCATCACGTCTTCCGCCTCGACTACCTTGATTCCTGAAAGGCAGCGAGTTCGATTCGATCGCAATACACGATACTCGCACTTAGCCTATCATGGCTACTGATAAGGCGAATGCTCCCGCGGCGGGTATGCTCTGGGGTGGGCACTTTACAGGTTGGTAGCTCTCCGCAACCGCCGAGCTTGGATGGCAGTATACAGACTCAGCTCACGGATAATAGGCGGTATAGATCCCCTCATGCACAAGTATAACGCCAGTATCTCATATGACAAGCTGCTATACAAGGAAGACATCCTCGGCAGTATTGCCTTTACCCGCGCAAATGCAAAGTCTGGCATCATTTCCAATGACGAGTTTGTCGAAATTGAGCGAGGTCTCCGCGAGGTCTTGAAGGAATGGGATGCAGATACCTTCACCATAATGCCCAACGATGAGGATGTGAGGCGCCCCCCACACCTCTTGATTTACTCACCTTATTCAAGGTGACATAGCTTATGCAACGCGGCTAATGTAATGAGAGCACAGATTCATACTGCCAATGAGCGTCGGCTGGGGGAAATCATCAGCAAGGATATCGCAGGCAAGCTACATACTGGTCGCAGTCGAAATGAGCAGGTTGTCTAATATGCGCATGTAGTTGCGCGAGCGGATACGTGAGATCGACAAAGAAATGGTTGCCTTCCTTCAGGTCATTATCGCACGTGCCGAGGCTGAGATGTAAGTCCACCATCCCCTGCTTAATCTGGAATCACCTTTCTGACCTTGAAGGCGACTATATTATGCCTAGATATACCCACCTGCAACGCGCGATGGCTGTAAGGTTTAGCGCCTGGCTCTTGTCATTTGGCTTTGCCTTTGCAAGTGACTTGGAGCGTCTGCGGGAGACCTTCAAACGTGTCAACAAGAGGTAGGCATATCTGTGTATAGCAGTGTGTACGCTCTGATCTTACTAACATGGAAAACCTTAGCCCACTTGGTTGTGGTGCTCTTGCCGGAAATGCCTTCAATATTGATCGCGATATGATGGCTAAGGAGCTCGGCTTTGATGGTATACTCTGGAGCTCCATGGGAGCTGTGTCTAGTAGGGATTTCGTTACCGAGTTCCTACAATGGGGTAGTATGTTCATGGGGCATATCTCAAACTGGGGCCAGGACTTGATCGTATTCCTCGTCTGACTTTGGCTTTGTCAGTATTGCTGACGCGTATTCTACTGGCTCCTCATTGATGCCTCAAGCAAGTACTTCCCGTGCTCTTTATTTCCCCTTTTGGAATATTTAGGAGCTGTCTGCTACTGAAGCGGTTCTCTGCATGAATTTCCTCCTGAGACAATGGCTCATTACTCTTGAGATATCTGAAATTGGTAGAATATGAGTAACAAACCTCCAGAAAAAAAAATCCAGATGGGCTTGAACTGCTTCGTGGCAAATCCGGGCGCTGTTTTGGTCAACTCGCTGGCTTCATGATGACAAGCAAGTCATTAACGTCTACTTACAACAAAGATCTACAAGAGAGCTGGGAACCTATGCTGGATCATGTCAAGACTATCTCTGATAGTATACAGATCGCAAATGGTATCCTCTCTACACTCACGATTCGACCGGAGCGGATGCTAGCTGCACTAGATCCAACCCTTCTCGCAACAGACCTTGCTGACTTCCTAGTCAGGAAAGGTGTGCCTTTTCGCGAGACACATCATATTTCAGGACGAGTCGTTGCAAAAAGTGAGGAGCTAGGTATTCCAATGGATTCACTCTCACTCGAACAACTGAAGGCTATTGATAATCGATTCACAGATGATGTCATGGATATTTTCAACTATGAGACAAGTGTTGAATCGAGATCAGCCAAAGGTGGTACTAGTCGATCAAGTATTCTAGAGCAGATCAAGGTCCTTAAGGCTATATTAAGTTAGGTATTTATATTAAAGTCACTATTGCTAAGTTTTCAAAGAATGTCACCTGCAATTAAGCTCTCGCCGCGCGGGGCATAGGCGGCGGGGGTCATGGCGCCCATCAAGACCTGGCTTCAGACGGGAAGGGTAGACATCCGCGACGGCATCCGACAGCAGAGACTGAGCACAGCCAGCAGCTCTTCTACTGCATCAAAACCACGCTCACATTCCCCAGACGGCTAGCACATAATCAGCTCTCTCATACCATGCAAGCCGATTGCATGCATAATGATGACTTGGAGCCGACAAACGTCGAAGCTGAATGGTTGATCGAGGTGACCGCTTTCCTTGATTTTGGCACAGGCGATCTCTTGATACAGTGATTTGTCGTTTGAAATCCGGGGCAAAGTTTCTTTCTCCGCATTGCTTCTCTATGACTGTTGCCATGGGGTTTGCAGATCTAGGATGGAGAAGTATTGAAGAATGAGATCCCTTTCTTCATGGGTCCAAGCGCAAGACTCTGTTGCGCTAGATTATCAACCTTGACACCCTTCCTGCATCAGCCTTAGACGCTACTTCAGATATTCTTACCATGCTCGTACTTCGTAGCTCAAACAAACTCGGAACAACAACCGCTTGGCCTGAGCTGAGTTATCTTTTGTCACCTGACTTTTACCTGATAGTTCTACTTATATCTTATGCTATAGCATTACCGTAAGCTCGGTAGGTTCGGTCTTGAAAGTCAATATGGGTGGCTATAAAATACTCAGCCTTGATAGCCGGTCTTTGGAATGGGTTTCCACAATTATTGTATTCTGATCTTTGTCGAAGAATCTTAGCATTTTAAGGTTCTTGATTTCGACTTTCATCCTATCTTCATGAAATTGAGATGGTTGTAAAATGTTCGAAACCGATGATACAATGTCTAACCCCAAAAACGTTTGTCTCCGTCCACACTCCTCCTGTCCACAGAGTTGTCCCTTGCACTCAGCTCGTGTCGCCACTCGTACATCTGGCCGCCCCCTCAGCCACCCGTCAGCCTGCAAGCTATAAATGGCACCGGAGTGTCACATGTAAGTGCCATTGCTTGCTACCCTACCTTTGCCGCGTATGACAACATGGTTTTATACTATGTATTTGACCGCCCGTTATTGAGGCCCTTCTTGGATTAGATTAGTAGCACGGTCACCATGAAAGTATTGATAGGAAGTGAATCCATGTCTCAGAGGAGGCTGTTCATATTCCCCCGTAAATATCGGGAAGATTACCAGCCCAAGGTCCAGCGACCAAAAGCATATACATAGCACTGGAGCTGGCATATTCATTTGCTTTCCTTATGCAATCGACCAGTAACTATAGCGCTGTCGGTTGATTAGCATCCCGCAGTTTTGCCAGTATGTTAAAATACTTTGAAGTTCTGGTTGCAGTTTTGTAGGCTTGCAGGCTGGAATTGAGCAATGCTGGAGAGATCATTTGAGCTGTGGTTGTCTTCGACAATAGACTAGACAGCTTCTGAGTCGTTGTTCAGCATACGGATTCGGCGGCATGACAAGGTCAAGCGATATATAACCCGAGGCTATGGTTCAATAGGGCGAGGTCTCAAGATCAGCGGACACACTATTCTCGAGGTTGTGCTAATTAGGGTCACGGGACTGACCACATCCTCCGATGATCATGCTTATTAGTTCGTCTTTGAGGTCGATGTGACAGAAGGCTGAACCGTGGGCATTTAACGGGAGGCAGCTTGTAAGTTGCTGACAACGGCCGTGAAATGTCGGTCGGCCGGCTTGTTCATCTGGGTCGCCGGGCTCAGTGAGGACAAGATATGGCGGCAGCACAATGACGCAGCACGACGGGACAGTCGGGAGCACTACGAAGTACAATTTGTTCTGCCAACTAGCCAGCTCGACTGCCAAATGCTGAGTTTACCCCGATACCCCCTAAAAAATCAAGTTCATATCACGCTCGCAGAACAATGTCCACAATTGCTACAGATCTTCTCTAATTCAAGATAATCGTCGTGGGGCCGAATTGAGTCGTGCATGGGGAAGGAGTACCGATGCTTTTTGTGAATCAAGGTTCCGATAGATTCAATCTGTTTCTGCTTGTGAGTCGTCTACTTCAAAAACTACAAGTAGGAAAATTCTGCAATTATCTTGATAAACTGATTATGCATATGATCATTCAATGCAATCCACAGCTACCTTCAATATATTGAGAAAACGCGTGTGCTGTGAAAGCGTCTTGAAAAGGCGTATCTGTCGTGTTCTCTCTGGCAATGCTGATCAGACCCCACACAGTTTGAGATGGCTAGCTGCGGTCCCTGTCATGGTCTTATCTTGCAAGCAACTCCACCAAGGCGAGTCACTGAAGATACTCTAGTTCGTACTGTATATACTGTAGATTCTAGAGGTAGAGAGGGCCTCATTTACTAGAACTGCAGTAAAGGAGGATTTCAGTATGGTGCATGCAATAGGGGATGGGAGAAAGCCTCTTCTCTTCCTTATCACATCAGCGATACTGTCCAAATCTCTTTTTTTTTTTCTTCTCCTTCCAATGCGCAACCTTGAAAGTCTTTCGAGTTTATCTTCAGACATCTCTCAAAGCTGTTTCTGATTGATTCATATTTTTTTTTACACATGTTAGCCCTATTATTCTAGGTCGCATTACTCGCTCGTTTTTCTCACCGTTGTCAAGTCTTGGACCCTTTCCCCTGTACTCTAGTACCTAAGCTGCCGCTATACTGTACATCAACTGCACCATCGTCCCACTCGCTGCTGCACGGTCATGGTCATAGGGCCTGCTTGACAAACACCTGATTGCCTTCGACTGGCAGCCTACTCACTCCACACTGCCTCACTCTTTTCATCCGACATTCCTAGCTATCTAGCTTCGCAGAAGGGCGCTGCTGCGATACAGCCCCAGCCCAATTCAAAATTCCTCCCTCACACTCCAACCGTCTTCCCTCCAACATCCCCCTCCGCACCCTAACCTCACGCCCAGACCACGGTCAGTCGACGTCACTGCTGGACCACGACCGCGACCACGACTCTCAGGACTCCGATTCCTGGACCGACACCGGCGACCTCGCCGAGCAGTTGGCAGATGACGAGGATCCTCTACGCAAGACCCTTGCTGATACTTCCATTCACGACGACTTCCTCTCGTCGGCCCTGAAGCGGCCTCACAAGCATAGCAAACGCGTCCAGTTCAAGCACTCCGTCGACGAGCAACATTCTCACGCTCATCCCGACTTCGATCCTGCCCTCCCTGACAAGGAGGCTATCCAGATCCCCGACGTACCTCCACGCCGCATCTCGACAGCAGAGCGTCTCATATCCGCCATCATGCCAGGAACGGGGTTACACGGCCTGACGGGCAAGCCCCTCATGTACGCACCTACCGAGTTAGCTAACAAGACCGCGAGCTAACGTTTCCGCAGTTACTTCACAAGTATCTTTGTTTCACTAGGTGTATTTCTGTTCGGATACGATCAGGGTGTAATGTCGGGTATTATCACGTATGGCCCATCAGTCCTTCAGACTGTCGTCCCACGAAGTTTGCTGACCGAATAACAGGGGAGCGTGGTTTCGAGCTTACTTTCATGACCCTTCCAGAGCCGAGATTGCCACTATGGTTGCCATTCTCGAGATTGGTGCTTTGATATCATCTCTAGCTGTAGGCAAGATCGGAGATCTCATCGGCCGTCGCAAGACCATTCTCTACGGCTCCATCATCTTTTTCGTCGGTGGCGCCCTACAGACCTTTGCTGCCAATATGCCGATGATGATGTTGGGCAGAATCATTGCTGGTCTGGGTGTTGGTTCATTATCCACGATTGTACCCGTCTACCAGTCTGAGATCTCTCCTCCACACAACAGAGGCAAACTGGCGTGTATCGAATTTTCAGGAAATATTATTGGCTATACGACATCCGTCTGGGTTGACTATTTCTGCGGCTTCATTGAGAGCAACTACTCTTGGCGTATTCCCCTTCTCATGCAATGCGTCATGGGCGCTCTACTGGGCCTGGGCAGTCTGATCATTGTAGAGTCTCCACGGTGAGCCTCTCTTAGCACCAGCTGCATTTAGTACTTACTGATCAACATCATAGATGGCTACTCGACAATGACCACGATGAGGAGGGAATTGTTGTGATCGCCAACCTCTATGGAGGCGGCGATATTCACAATGCCAAGGCCAGGGACGAGTACCGCGAGATCAAGATGAACGTCCTTCTTCAAAGAATGGAGGGTGAGAGGTCGTACTCTGAAATGTTCCGTCGGTATAAGACACGAGTCTTCATTGCCATGTCGGCCCAGGCTCTTGCCCAACTCAACGGCATTAACGTCATCTCGTACTATGCTCCTTACGTTTTTGAATCTGCGGGCTGGATCGGTCATGATGCTGTCAAGATGACGGGAATCAACGGCATCACCTATCTTCTCTCTACAATCCCTCCGTGGTACATAGTCGATCGATGGGGCCGGCGCATAATTCTTTTGACTGGTGCCATCGCCATGGCCTTGTCTCTGTCAGCGGTATCATATTTGATTCATCTAGACATAAAGCAGACGCCAACACTGGTCGTCATCTTTGTCATGATATACAACGCGGCGTTTGGTTACTCATGGGGACCTATTCCTTGGCTTTACCCTCCGGAGATCTTGCCTCTCAGCATCCGATCCAAGGGAGCCAGTTTATCGACGGCTGCCAACTGGGCGTTTAACTGGCTCGTGGGAGAAATGACACCCATACTCCAAGAATGGATTGAGTGGCGGCTATATCTGATTCATGCATTTTTCTGTGTGGTCAGTTTTGTTGTTGGTAAGTGTTGTCCGATACCTCGAGATACGGTGCCGAAATTAATGTGCAATAGTGTATTTCATCTATCCCGAGACATGTGGTGTCAGATTAGAGGACATGGATTCCCTGTTTGGAGATGCCAGCACGGCTATTGGGACACCTGGTATGAGATCAGAAACTGGATCGCTTGTGCGAGCAGGCTCTCCTGTCCCTTCACTGGATCTGCGAGGGCGACCCAGCGACAACATCCCACCAATGGATATCGACCCGCCGCACGTACCGATCATTAACGGCCAACCACGATACCGGTCAGAGAGTCGTAGCTCACGAGGTCGTGTGGGTGAATGGCTCACGCGAATGGTTGGACAACCACGAGGTTCAAGCGGTAGCCCGGCAGGCAGTGGACGATATGCGCCTATTGGTCAACGTGATGAGTAGACGCTCGGTAATATTGCGTCTAATTTTTTGAACCACATGAACAGAAGATAGAGTATATATAGACAGAGGAAAGGAGTCAGGCGGCCAGGATGTCTGCATTTATTCTCATCAATATCGCCACAAGAATGCTCATGGAGTTTAGATTGGAAGTGGACTCTCAGGAGACAGACTTTGGTTATCTTATTAGTAGTAAACCGGTTGAGCGATAGCATCCATTGATAGGTAGGGGCTATGAGGTGGGTGTACTTTGTACCATTGAAGATAGTAGACACATGTACGCAGCGAAGCTTGGTTGTCAGGCAGGGATGATGAATAAATTACCTGCGTCGAATACAAGGGCACAGCAATCTCCATATATGATGGACATCTATTACCTGCAACCGGGCTTCAATATCGGCCTCAGATGATATTTATAGCGACATCGATCTGAAGAAATTTTGGTCTTGCAGCTGACAATGCCGAAAGCCGCACGCCACATTGCAGCTATGAGTGTAAGTGGTCTTACATTTCAGATGAGAGACATCATCATTTTGGAGCGTTTACTTGGCCAGGTGGCCTTTGAGATGTGTGAGGTGCTACGGATCCGTACATGTACTCCATTGAATTGATGCCTTGATAGAAGGATGAACGTCGGCCAATTGAGGCCTAAGATTCGTAGATAGCGAGGTGCTAGTGCAATAAAACGGGAACCACCCCACTTTACTGCAAGTTCAGCTGTCGCAGCCGGGTTGCGCAAGTGCAGTGCTGCAGCTCTAGGAGGGCATGTACAACGCTAGACCATTCGACCATTCCCCTGAGGAGAGAGATTGTTCACAAATGTTTAGGAGCTCCTATCCACCATCCACATTCGTTCACCCTCGGAGCCTTTGGTGACACTTCTCAACTTTTCTCTTCTTTCACTTTCTTCGAGACGAGAGATGCTCTGAGCCTCTTTCTTCATACTTTTATTCTTCTTGAAACCCTCATTTATCCTTCTGCTTGTTTTCTCTGAAGCAGAGGATATCCACTCTCTCTCTCTCTCTCTACACTTACCCCATATCTTCGACCCCCTTTACCACCCTTTTTTCTTCTGCGTAACCCCATCGCGACCCGACATTTTCGACAATGGCGACGCCCAATGTCGCGGTCGCCACGGGCGCTAATCCCGCTGGCGATGCGAGACGACGTAACGTACCCGGTTCTGCTCCTGTAGCTACTACCCAGACGGAATTGGACGAGAAGAAGATACACAGCTCCAAAAAAGTATGCGAGTTTTGGCCCTTTGGACATGCAACTGAAGAAGACCACGTATGCTGACTTCCTGATACAGCAACCATCCGTCCTCGAGATTCTTGACGAGTGGGAGTTTATCATTGCACCTATCATCTTCACAGCTTTCGCCGTCTTGACGCGTTTGTGGAAGATTGGCCTTAGCAACATTGTCACTTGGGATGTAAGTCTAGAGCCTTCTCACTCTTCGAGCCACGTTTAGTGTATGGTCTACTAATACCAGTCTATAGGAAGCCCAGTTCGTCAACCATCATAAACCTCCTCGATCCATACATCCGTCGCTAACCATGTTCCTACTCGATATAGTTTTGGCAAATTCGGTTCTCACTACATCAAGCGCGAACTCTTCTTCGATGTGTCAGTAATAGGAGCCTTGTTATCGATATAGGCTCTTGGCTGATATATAATATTAGACACCCTCCTCTCGGCAAGATCCTCGTCGGTCTCTCCGGCGTCATGGCTGGATATAACGGGTCCTTCGAATTCAAATCCGGCGAGGCGTACCCCGAAGACGTCGACTACACCTTCATGCGAGCCTTCAATGCCTTCTGGGGAATACTTTGTGTGCCCCTGGCATATTACACTGCCCGCGAGCTGAACCTCAGGCGCCCTGCTGTATGGCTGGTTACACTCATGGTTCTTTGCGAGAACTCATACACCACCATTAGCCGCTTCATCCTTCTCGACTCGATGCTTCTCTTCGGTACCGTTGCCACCGTCTTCTGCTGGGCCAAGTTCCACGGCCAGCAGAAGTACAGCTTTGAGCCCGAATGGTTTTTCTGGCTGTTCATGACTGGATTTAGCTTGGGTTTCGTCTGCAGCATCAAGCTCGTCGGTCTCTTCGTCACTGCAATGGTCGGTCTTTACACTATTGAGGATCTATGGAACAAGTACGGCGACACCAAAATGCCTGTCTTTGAGCTTGCTGCCCATGTGAGCGCTCGTGTCGTTGGTCTCATCGTCATCCCTTTCCTGGTCTACCTGTTCTCTTTTGCACTCCATTTTGCCATCTTGACACACAGCGGTCCCGGTGACGCCCAGATGAGTTCTCTATTCCAGGCAAACCTCGAGGGCAGCGAAATCGGCCGCAACTCACCTCTTGAAGTCGCTCTCGGCTCGCGAGTCACCCTGAAGAACATGGGATACGGTGGCGGTCTGCTTCACAGCCATATTCAGAGTATGCATCCTTGACACGCCTCTTCAAGGACTTGGTTAACCTCTATCTAGCTTATCCCGAGGGTTCAAACCAACAGCAGGTCACGTGCTACCACCATAAAGATGCCAACAACGAGTGGTTGATCTGGCCGAACCGCACGCATCTCGAATGGGATCCTGAGACTCAGGCCGAACCCTGGTTCATTGGAAACGGCGATACCATTCGATTGCTCCACCAGCAGACCGGACGTAACCTCCACAGCCACGATATCTCTGCACCCGTGTCCAAGAGCCAGAAGGAAGTCTCTTGCTACGGCAACTTGACAGTCGGAGATGACAAGGACCACTGGCAAATCGAGATTGTTAAGGATGTTGCCTCCCGTGACAGATCCAAGCTTCGCACCTTGACATCTGCTTTCCGACTAAAGAATGCCGTAATGGGATGTTATCTTCGAGCAGCCAATGTCAACCTTCCCCAATGGGGCTTCAAGCAGATTGAGGTTACTTGTGACAAGAAGAACAACCCTAATGACGCATTTACTCACTGGAACGTGGAGAACCATGTGAACGAGAAGCGTAGGTTCAAATCAGTCCCGAATATGCTATTAAACGTGCTAATGATTCATTACAGTTCCTCCTGGAGACCCAGGCAAATACAAGTCGCCCTTCCTTCACGATTTTATCCATCTCAATGTTGCTATGATGACATCTAACAATGCGCTTGTCCCGGACCCCGACAAACAAGACGATCTCGCATCTCAGTGGTGGCAGTGGCCTATCCTCAACGTTGGTCTGCGCATGTGTGGATGGGATGATTCTATCGTGAAATACTTCTTGCTCGGCAACCCCTTTGTCTACTGGGCTTCTACGGCTTCTCTCGGCATTGTCGGTATCATGGTGTTGTGGCAAATCCTCCGATGGCAGCGAGGTTTCAGAGACTTGTCGCAGGCCGATATTGACCAGATCCACTATGCCGGAATCTATCCTATCATCGGATGGTTCCTTCACTACCTACCTTTTGTCGTCATGGCTCGTGTCACCTACGTACATCATTACTACCCGGCGCTCTACTTCGCTATCCTTACTCTAGGTTTCCTCTTCGACTTCACATTAAAGAACCGGAACCAAGTCGTCCAATGGAGTATCTACAGCGTGTTTTATGCCATTATCATCGGTCTCTATATCTACTTCATGCCGCTCTGTTGGGGTATGACCAACAGCAACCAACAGTATAAGTACATGAAGTGGCTCGACAGCTGGAGAATCTCGGACTAGATGCGGCATTACATACCAAGCCACATCCCTAATCTGGATGATCGAGAGCCATAAAAGTTTGAGTTACATTTGAAGACAATGTCTTTGCTGTACTCGGTTTTTGTACGACTTATCAGCTCTCGCGTCACGCGTTTAGATCACGGTACAACCAACGATGAACCTACGGACGCCACTACTCTCCGCTACTACCTTCGAACCATCGGGTTCTCTTTTCTTAACATATGTAATAATGATGCTCGCCAGGTACAGGGAGCTATCTCTTTCTTCATCACTCACAACACACCTACACAACACGTCTTTGCATGAAATGGGCTAGAGCCGGGAATAGTATGAGGGAGTTTCACGGATCGGGCGGCACTACATGACTGAAAGAGGTATCAAGCATGTGGAAAGGCGGGCTGTTTTCTGCGTGTAACCGCCCCTTCATCACGGCATCTCGAAATCAAAAATATAGGGGAAAGATGGATGGGAAGGTCTCAAAATCTGTTATTTGCTAGTTGCAAAACCAGTTCTCTAATCAATGTCTACTATTGTCATGAATGTTTCTTTTGCTTTGCTTGGTGTGTTTTTTGGGTGACTGTGATGAATGCGAGTAAGAACTATAGAAAGCATGTATTATATCCTCAGGTCCTCCTATTTAACGATACTCCCGAGCTTGGGCACGACTGCTTATCCGCTGCCACGACAGTATCAAGTGTTTTATATATATAACGCTAGGTTAAGAGTAATGGACTAAAGTATTAAGTCAGAAAAACAAAAGAAAAAGAACAATAGAGGATAGGATAAGATGAGAGATAGTTGTCAGGAGACGGGTGTCCCTCGCGAAGGAAGTTGAATTATACGGACGGCTGAGAGCCGCTCGCAATGTATATAAACGGATAACTGTCCTCGACGACACCCTGGCTTTGTTGTGAATTAGGAAAGCTTATTATAGTTTATTACTTATCTCTCTCTGACTTTTAGGTGGTGAGAGTGTAGGTAGGGTAGGTACACAGGTAAACGAGGGGCTTTAAGTACAATAGCCTCGGGGTCACACCTAGAGATACAGATCTCACTGGTCTGTAACAAGATGTTAATTCATTCTTGCCTTGAATATTTGCAAAGGTTACTTTAGGTACTCTATCCCGAGCTGGAGCTGGAACCCCCTTTTTTTCCCCTTCCTGGCTCTTACTCAAATTTCATGTTAAGATAGTTTCTCAGTGTAAACTGGTAAGAAGTGAGAAGTTAGAAGTAGTAGTTAAGTAGTAAGTAGTAGACATTAATTACCCAGGGGTATCTTTCATAGTAACATGCTATCGTATGCTTAATGCGTATGCGTGCGTTATGTGTGGGTGTTTGCAGTGGAGGATGTTTATATGTACAAGGTAATGGACAAGCCAGATGCCCTTCCTTTCTTCCTACACATCTCTTGTCTCCTCTTTGCATGCCTGGATGCCTCTATGGCGACCAAAGTGGATGTGTGAGGCTCGGGTTAGAGAAATGCTCGCAGCGGTAATGGTCCAAGAGAATCTGTATGTCCTACTCTTTCCCTCTCTTTGCACGACACGTCACAAATGCTTTGACAAGGTCAAAATGATATGTAGACAGATCCTGTGCGTCTCCCGTTTCTTTCTTGGCTTTCTCTCCATCCAGTACTGCCACCACCCGATAAGTAGGAGACATTAACAACACCCTCCAGTGACAGACCCTTTCGAGCTAGCAGAAGAGAGATTCACACTCCGGCCGTTCGTCGTGCCAGGCCCAGGCCCCTTGACACCGGACCGGCGATCATTGAGGTCGTATTTGCCCGCCATGATCCTCTCAAAAATACGTTCCGCAATCCTCGTGAAGGCGGCCTCTACATTTTCTCCACTCTTGGCACTCGTCTCGACGTATTGCAGCACGCCGTTCTTTTGCGCCCATTCCTGGGCCTCGGAGAAGGTGACCTCGCGCTTGTCTTCGTCGCCGGCGCCGTTTTGGACACAGTCGAGCTTGTTGCCGACGAGGATGACGACGATGTCGGGCTCGGCGATAGCGCGCAGGTCGTTGAGCCAGTCGGTGGCGTGGATGAAGGTGCTGCGCCGTGTTATGTCGAATACTAGGAGGGCGCCAGACGCGCCGCGGAAGTAGGAGCGGGTTACGGATTTACTGTTTGTTGGGGGGTTTTTGTCAGCTTTGTGTGTTCTCTCGACCACGGCAAACAAAAAATCAAGCAAGCTCGACATCCGGATGAGGTTTCTCGAACTTACTATATCTCCTGTCCAGCCGTGTCCCACAGACTGAGCTTCATATGTTTCTGCTCCTGATCGGCGGGCGATTTGCTAGAGGACGAAGCTTCGGTCGAGGGCAGGGTTTGTTGTAATGTGGTGTTTGTCGATGACTGCTTGGAATGCGGCGGACCGACGGGGACTATTCGTGAGCCGAACTCGACGCCGATGGTGACATCATGTTGGGGACTGAAGCGGCCTTCGCAGAGGCGGATGGTCAGGCTTGACTTACCACAACCTGAGTCCCCGATACACACGAGCTTTGCTATATAGTTCCATGGTGGGGAGGACATGGTATGGTTGGTGGTTTAAGGTGAAAGGCTTGAGGTGAGGGAGGGGAGTAATACAAGAGGAGAGAGAGAGAGCTTGGTGGAATGCGACCGGATGGCCTGATCACAGGAGCTTCTTCGGTAGAGCGACGTGTGTTTCTTCTTTATGCAAATTGATGTATAGCTATTGGGGGTGGCTTGTTGAGTTGTTTGGTGGTTGTTAGCTACAGGCTCCAAAAGGGTATGTGATAGCACCCTGTTGTCTTGTGGTGTTCTGTGTTAAGCTCTAGAGTAAGGGTGTCGGGCAGATGATGTCAATAGCCAGATAAAGAAAAGGTGGCCAGGGTTTGTAGTAAAGGGGAAAGAAAGAATAAGCAAGGTGAGAGAAGAGGGAGCTTGGTTGTCCAGATGCGAGGCGCCGGTGCTGAATAAGAAACAGTCACGACGACGATACGATGATGTTACAGATTGATAGACAGATACCCAACCATCGGCGGCAAGGGGAATGTGAACATTGAACGTCAGCGACCTCAGCTATTGGACTAGCACTCTTTTAATGAACGAATGGATGATCGGTACGGAGGTATAGTATTATACAATGAATAAAAGAAAGCAGCTATTCCGTCTTGAGCAATAGTAACGGATTACTTTGAGAATAATAATGGGAGGGAAACGACTGGAGGGCCAGAGAGGTATGGAGTACAGCCGGAGCTATCGTCCGCCGATAGTCAGGACTCAGAGATGGCATTGCATATCAGTGGATGACCTCACTGTCTCGTGACCCTTTGGGTCGCAACCCGGTGTTTATGCCGAAGAGGCTGTTGTTCTTTTCACTGTTGTTGTCCGGTGACTTATATAGCAAGGAAAGAATAAGAGAAGTTCATGGCCTAGTGAACGATGGTATATAATTTTTTTTTTTCTCTCTTCTTTCTCATTCTCTTTTATCCGTTCTACTTGTTGAACCAACAGATGGAACAATGGACGGGAGAGGAGAGAGAGTTTGCTGCAGGGTCTCGATTAGCGGGCTTCACGAGCAACAGGTGCCTACTGTCAGTGGGTCGAAACAGGCGGTCAGGGGATCTCATTGAGCCTTCAGGTGGATATTGTATGGCCGAACCCGCTAAAGATCCCCAGCTATAGCCGCTTCCGTACTCGCTGCATGAGGTAGCGGTTTTATGCCTTGTGATGATGTCTAATCAATCATCTGCATACGCTCCTCTGCCTCTGCCTCTGCCTTGTACCATTCATTGCCATCCTCTCTCTTATCGCCGACACCTTAATTGTAGTTGACTACTGCTTTCTCTTGACTCACACCTCCGGACCGTGGCTTGTTATTCTGTTTCTTCATTGATACATCATTAATTACAAGGCAGCACCCTTTTCAATATATTCCCCCCTTCTGCTTGCTTCATTGTAACCGTAACAGCAAAGAGAGATTGTGTAGTATCTGCATGCATGCGCCGGATGGGCATCACCACCACCATCACTGCTACCACAACAGTCCGTCTGCGCTGACTGTTCGCCCGCCTCACTATTTCACTCTTCTCCCCTCGCCGTTTCCCGACCCTGCTGGAGTCTTCCTCCTTCAGCACCTGTACGATCAAACATGTTTTCTGAATGTACGTGATTCAAATGCATACAACAAGTTTGCTGTGACTAACGTCATACGCCCGACTTAGATGCCTCCCGCTTCCTCTCCCAATCCCAGTCCCGCATATCCAACCTCGGACAACCCGACGCCAACGACCCTCCCAACCGACAATCAGACGCCCCTTCTTCGAGGTACTCGAGACATCCCGTCCGTGCCTCATATCAGGGACGGCTAGGAAATCCTTATCAGCCATCACAGTCCCGGTTTGGCGGGTTCGCCTCCCGCTACAACGCTGCTCCCGATGCCCCGCTATTCCACAGCGCCTTGAACGAGTTCCGAGAAGATGACGATGAGGATGATGTCCGAGAGGCCGCTGATTTTCGTGCTCTGCAGCATTCGCGGCGCGTCTTTGTCTCGAGTCGCATGGAGGATAGTACCTCGGGCTCGGAGAATGACGCAAGCCGTGCGTCACTGGACAAGAGTGGGGATCGTGACAGCAGACTCTACGATGACCGGTATGGCATAAAGAGCAGTTGGAATGGCGAGTCTAGCTTCAAGGGCCGACAGTCGAAGCGGAAGGCAAACGAAGAGCCATCCACATCAGCAGTTGCGGGTGCGCAAACGAATGTCCGGCAGAACTCCGACAGTGATGAGAGTGGCAAGATGGTCGATGTTGGATTGGAATCCCAAGTCATGGATAACTCGGTACCGGAGGATCTGCTTCATGAGACGCCGATAGATTCGTCACCGCCTGCATTTCAACAGTTCAAGCCCGCCAAGGGAGCTTCCAAGCCTTCATCTGGGAGGACGCATTCGAATCTTGAAAGGGACAATCGTCTGATGCGCCAAGCTATCATCGAGGAAGACGAGGAGGAAGAAGAAGATGGTGGGCCCGGTCAAGTTCAAGAGATCCCGGTCCCTCCACAACCTCGCATGTACGGTGAGATCTTTGTGCATGATCAGTTCTTCGCCTGGTTGTATCTGATCGCTTTTGCCTCTCTCCTCGCCACCTTCGTCCTAGTGTGGCTACACACGGAAGCTCCCGGCAGGAAGATTGGTGATACCATCTACACTACCTTGCAGTCCTCCTTCTTCCTGCTGGCTGTCGATACCCTCGTGGCTGTCATCGTAGCTCTGGTGTGGATGGCTGCTCTAAGGTCGTTCATACAACCTCTAGTAATACTAATCTTGTTCGGTGTGCCCATCGTACTCTTCTCCTTTTCGCTGTACCCGATAATTTCCAGCTTCCAGGGGCGGACTCACGGTTCAAGTTTCCAGGACGTCGTCATGAGGTATTCTGCCATCGTTCCTGGCGTCTGCTCCATTATCTGGACCTGGCTCCTCGTCAAGGGCCGGCACGAGGTCCACAGAGCTGTCGAGATACTGGACTTCTCCAGCCGTATTTTGGCTGCTAACCCGGCACTTGTAGTCCTGGGTTTTGGATCCTTGCTGTTTGTTGTGGGGTGGACTTGGGTGTGGCTCTGGATGTTTACCCGCATTTTCCTCGGTGGGACCTTCTCGAGGTCGCTATCAGCCTTCGTCATCGGTACTGCGACATGGTGGCTCGGCGTCTTCTTCTTCCTGATGTATGTCTGGACACTTTCCGTCGTGAGCGGCGTGGTTCGGGCTACAACTGCTGGAACTGTGTCCAACTGGTACTTCCACCGCAATCTCCAGACTGCCTCGGCCTCCAATGATATTGTCAGGGGAGCACTAGGACATTCTACGACAACAGTTTTCGGCACTATTTGCGCTTCCACTCTGCTGTCACTCGCCGTTCGACTACCTATCCTGGTCCTACCTCGACGTATATCAGGCATCTTTGAGGTCATCGGATGGCGGCTTGCACCGCGACCAGTGTCGGTCCTGACCAATCCGCTGGCTTTGACATATGCTGCCATCCACTCGGTGCCTCTGATGACATCGGCATCGCAGCTGAGCAGAATTCAATTTCTGTCTACGGGTCCTACAACCGCACTTACGCCAAGTGCATTCTCCCAACGGAATCAAACGGCTTCTTTGATGCCATACAGAATGGCCAAGATGCTCCTCCACGCGGCACGCTTCGTCATGTCTACCGCTCTAGGCTTCGCCGCCTGGGTCATGACCGCGAAACAACTCCAAGTACAGCTCCCCGATGGTATCGGCATCAAGGGAAGCGCCTACGCCTACGTCGTCGGCCTCGTGGCCAGTATGATCGGTTGGGGCGTCCTCGGAGCCATGGAGGGTATCCTCTCGGGCATCCTCGACGGTGTTCTCGTCTGCTATGCTAGTGAGAGGAGACTAGAACGGGCTACTTACTGCATTGAGGCGGCGAAGTTGTTTGAGGATAGGAGATATGAACGGGACATCGTTTAAGGGGGTTAGAGTTGAGGGTGTTGTCAATCATGAGTGGCGCTTGGCGCTTTTGTTGTTTTAATTACATCCATTACATCTGCCCTTTTCGCAAGCATCTCTGGAATACAGGGATTCGGAGCATTCTGTTTTTTCTGCTGGGATGGACCGGATCGGCCCGGACCAGGGATGGGATTGGGGAAATGGAGTTTGAGAGATGGAATCGATTGTTTGAGTGTATTGATGATCAATGATGGGTAGAATGGTAGACAAATTCATTCCCCGGTTTTCTTCCTAACTTGCTTTCTTCTTTCGATGTGCTGGCCCTGTGACTATGTCAGCTTTTACTTGGAGTCTGATTGGATTGTCTCCTGTTTGTGGTTTGGGGACAGTCATATGTGAAAGAGATACAGGGAGAGATTCCCAAGTTGATGGTTTGACGGTCAAACATTCTTTTTGATAACTTGCTCTGCGTCACTCTCTGGCGAGTTTGATTCACAACGTGTGTTCTAACTCACAATACATGTTTATAACAACTATTGATTGTAATATAAAACAGTCGGTTGTGATATATTTGGACTAGGAATAGATGTGACTCAACTCTCCTTCTGACTCTTTTACACTTTGTTGATTCTTTTCGTCTTGGCTATTTATACTTAACCTAAGTCATGCCTAGAGTTTCTACTACTCCTGTTATTGCAAGAGGTCAGTGCCTGCTTATTCTGGACTAATAGTATAATGTGGTTTGTAAGAGAGTTCGGCCATTGATGAACTTATGGAACTAGGAACCAACTTATGAACTTACTTATCTCATGCCCACATTGACAATAGGCATATTAGATATTAATTCATGCTGCTGGTGGTATTCAGATAGTTTCTTAATTGGTTTCCGTGTCGAGTATGAAGCTCATGCTTCGGCATATATTGGCCACAAACACTCACAGGTACTGAAGTGTGTTCGATGGCTGATGGCTGTATGCCCATCATGCGTTGTGATTTGTCGCCGCCGTTGCGACTATTCATCGTCTTAAAAACGTAGTCTATCAGTCCAGACATTTATTGCTTATCCTCGTCCGTCGGTTTCGTCTGCTGAAAGTCTTCCATTATCCATCCAAAAAGCTCTGACCATCAATTCCATCTCCTCCCGAGGCCATTGGTCTTACTATTGACTGGCCCCTATTGTGCGTGGTCACTGGTCTATTTCATCTCTCTCTCAAAGAGGTATCGTCGCAAGTTTCGACGCCTGAAGCCAGAACTCCCTCGCCATTCAGATATTCAGAGCTCTTAGGCAAACTCGGTCTTCCTGATTATCCTTATAAATCTTGGGAGATCTTTCTACAGGCTGCTCTCGTCTCTCTCCCCCTCTCTCACACGTACATATACACTCTCTCGCGCCGAATCCAACTCGAGCGCACCTAATATACACCGCCTCACGGTTATTTTATATACAACTTGTGCTTCATCACCATCACTTAACCAACATCATCGTCAGCATGTCTTCCCACCAGGAGAAGCTCATCAATGCTGTCACGAACAGCGTCGTTGATAGCATGGCCAATGCTGCCGCCCCCAACACAACCTCTACCAGGACGTCTGATGCCAGCACCATGGCCGCAAACGATGACACCGCTGCTGGGCATGCGGGCTGGCTTGACGAGCTTACCGATTTCCCCCCATTGCGCTCATCTCCTCCTGCCACAGCCCCCGCCCCCCTTGTCTTGAAGGATGATGACGAGATTCCCCTCCTCTGTCTTGACTCTAGCAATGCTCTCCCCAGCCGTTCAATGTGTCCCGCCCCACGTGGGATTAACATTTCCGGGCTGCTGGCGAAAAGTCTCCCGGGCTATGAGCATGCTGCTAAGAAGAGTCTGGCCCGGCGTCTTCGAGAACGTGCTTTGAAGAGCGATTTGGACTTGTGCTCAACTGGTGAGTTTTCTTTCTCTCTTTCTTTCTTGGTTCTCGTCTGCAGCCCCTTATTGTATTCGCTCCCTTAGCATTCAAATACTTCTCTCACCCACCCCCAATTATTGGCTCTATCCCATTAGCGCGCCTTGATCATTCTCCTCTGCCCCCCCCTTTAATCATCCCATCGTCTATTGAAGTCTTCAATGATTTGAGCTGTATTGGATGGTGAAGAGAGATTCAACCACGGTGTATTCCATAAACAAACCCCATACACTCGCACAATATTCTGTAGTTAATCATTTCTTGTTCTTTACACAATCGTGTATCGTTTCCCACTCATTAACTAGAATATCTACTAACCAATACTTACAACTAGCCGCCAACCCCGGCTGCAACCCATTCAACTCAGACAAGACCGATACCAACACCTCCGAACAACATTACAGAGTAAAAGCCGCTTGGGACGCATACACAAGTGAGCAGAAACTCCGAGACGATGCTCTGCTCAAGTATAATGCCTGGCATAGCACGCCGATCGATCACGAGCGGAAGCTGAAGATGTCTGATAACGAAAAGAGGGGTTATGCGAAGTCCATCGCGGAGGACGTACAGACAGCTTGTCGGAATGTAGAGAAGGCTGCTGCGAGGCTTGATCAGGCGCTGGAGGAGAGCCGCAAGTTACAGGAACAGCTAGAACAGAGAGAGCAGAACCAGCTACTGCTTCAGCTACAATACGCGGGAGGGGAGAGTAAGGGCAAAAGGGAAGGAAAGGGGAAAGGTAAAGAGGTCGCCAGTGATCAGGTACAATCACAACAACACCCGAATGAGAAAGGTGAGGATGGTAGAAGTAAGGACAAGGGCAAAGGCAAGGAGAAGGAAGATAAAGGCAAAGGGGTAGTAGCCAAGGATCAGTCTAGCCATCCAGACCCCGAGGAAGTCGAGTACGAGAAGAATCTCGTTGCTCGCATGCGCGCCCTCATACGGGTTGGACGAGAAGATCCCGACGACCCGAGCACCTACCGTGGAAATATCTCCTATGAGGAGAAGAAGAGGCGGGCGACTGCAGCTTCTTCTTATTCTTCTTATTATTCTTCCCTTCCCCCTTCCCCGAACGGCTCTCGCATGGCCCGAATGCGATCTTGGTTCGGCAGTGGTATTGGTAGAGCATCTACCTCCGCCTCTGCCGCTCACTCCTCTGCGGCGGCGCTAGTCGGAGCGTCATCTTCGTCTGCAGCTTCGTCTTCGACGGCGGTTGCTACTTCGAGGGATGGTGTCTCCGTTCATAGTGCTGATTATTTTTATAAGTATTATACTCTGCTTGAGGAGGATGAGAAGGGGTGGAGGAAGGAGATGGAATGGAGTGGATTACAATGAACTGGGCTGAACCCGAATTTATTGGATTTGGGTACTTGACTGGGCTAGGCTGAGCTGGAATGAAATGCACTCGAATTCACAGGACTGGCTGTTATACACTCTGGTATACATCTGTCCAACTATACGCCACGAGTGGCATATAGAAGAAAGCTAGCTAGTGGGAGAACGAGGTAGCTATCACAGTCCTTTACACTCACACACCACTTGCGAGCTGTTATTGCTGCTCTTCTTATTGCCCTTGTCGCTACTATTACCACTACTCCTGCGCATCTTGACTCGGTTCGAAGGGGGACGAACGGCTCGTTCGATGCCTACCATCCATCTTTCATCTTACGAATATTTAAGGATCGAAGTCAGCATGGAGAACTTGGTGGCAGTGAGGGTATAGATTGCCGGCACTGGCGGCAAAGTCTTCTTTGGGGATGAAGTCTGTACTGGAAAGACGAATCGGTCTTTCGCCGCACGGATTTTGTGTTCAATATATATTCGGTGTTGGAGGCAACGATGAATGGGTTTACCAACCGATTGGCTCCGGGGAAGCACCAATGCATCGAAGCTCTCGTCCGGTCTTCTTCATCTGGTGTTCTTCGTCCGACGCCCATCACTTCATCGTCCCTAAGATTGGAGGCTTAGTCAAGCACACTTTCAGATGAAAAAACTCATCACCGTCTAATAACGACATTCTTATGCCCGGCAGAACTTCTTTTCTTGAACACAGCTACCGTAGAACTAGAAGCTATAAACTAAATCGCAATACGCCGATCTAGTCCAGTGCACTCTATACAAATAGAGGTTCCTAGGTCTCGTTAAGCAAGAACCATCCTATCACCAAAGCCTCTTCACTCGGAGGTTTATCAAGGCAACTGATGCCGTCATTCCTTTAAATAGAGCAGAGCATGTGTAGAAAGGGAGGACTGCTTGTCAAGAACAAGATGGCCGCCACTTGGGGTCAACTTCGGACAGATCGACTGGAACGATGTTCACATAAGATGAAATCATTCCGTGATCTGAGAGTTATAACAGTTCCCGGCGAGCGGAACATATCTCTTTTCTTTGTGGTAGTATGCCTAGTATATAAATATCAGCACACACTATCAACCTCATAATATTTCCCTATTAACAAGATCAGTCTTCAAAGAACGATCAACAATACATATTTCGACATTCTTCACCGAATAAGCAGGCTATATGTGGATATCCATATGCCTCGACTCATTATCTGAGCGCTTCATATTCTTTTATAACTTGTGGTGCCGCTTTACCGTCAGCTCATCGACAGAGCTGCGAGATACTGGATAGACAAGGAACAGTTTGACGAGTTCTTTACTATCCCGTCGCCGTCGCACCCTCGGAAGAAGATATTCTTCCCTTCTGTTACGAAATGCGCTATGTAGCAAAGGAGAATCTGGTGGGATTGCGATACTGCTTCTGAGCCACGATAGTCTGGATAGCATCTCTTTGCTCTCGACGCCGCTCAGAGCAAAGTAATGCAGAAAACCCCATCCCACCACGCGCAATCAATGAGTTCATCACCTACCACCACCGACCCTAGTGGCTCTTGGAATACATCGACACCACTTGCGAGAAAGGCACGCAGCCACGAGTAGGAACATCTAGAAGAAATCGATGACAAAGTCGTACGCGTACTGGCAGCCCGAAATCGCGAGACCGCTGAGCAAATAGTCTTGGAACTTCGGAGGTGCACATCCGGAGCGGACCATCGAGACAAGACGGTCGCACAGCGGCTGAGAGAGTATTGGCAGTTCTGTTGTCTAGTCTGTAGTGTGACACTTATTAACTAGTCACACCTCGATCGAACATGTTCGAGAGCAACACTCGACGGACAAGCCGGAATTCCATTTGTAAACGTTGTCCCAAAATATTCACTCGACAACCACGGCTCACCTCGACATATTAAAAGACAAAAAGATCACGCGCCACGCAGAAGAAGAGATAGAAAGCAAGTAAATACCGGAGGAAGGTCGCTTTGCAGGTCCTTGAGCAGATAGAACCGTACGATAACGAGTTTCTGCAAGGCGCAGAGGGGCCCGCCGTCGGTCTTCAGGAGCAGAGTGACGCCCTACTCATAACCTTCTTCACCTAGTGTTTGATTATACATACACCCGCGGCACTCCTAACCAGTCCCTTCAGCATGCAGACTTGCGTAGCATAGGAGATCTGGACCAAATTAACAGAGTGCCGACTTATCTGGGTCTTACCTCCCGGTACAGGAACCTTAACGGCCTTGTTGGACGACCCAAGACGAAGAGCGTTTTGGATACGAGCCGAAAACCTGAAGAGACTCTGGATCGAGTCTGGATGGCTGTGAATGATCTAGTATATGACACTCTCGGAGGATACCAAATTCCAGCTGGTCCCTCTCAACTTTCATCATCAATCGCCCGCTTGCCTGACCAGCTTATCTCCACTTCATTTCATCATTGACCCCCAGCTTAGTACCGGCTCTGGAACCAGAGCTGACAACTAGAGTGAATTGCCGATCCCTCAAGGAGGATTGGATCCGTTTTGTAAACGAGAATATCGGCATGTATGAAATGCTCACCTTTAAATCCAATTGGCCTCTTTTCTCCGAAGAATCACGACTATTATGTGTGATTCATCTGGTTTATCATCGGCTTCTTCTTTCCAGCCAGTATATTTCCCGTCATTCTTTTTTTAATCTCACCATTGGTACTCATTGGGCTGGTCTGTCTACGTTTCTCCGAAAAATCATGCCCATTGTGCGTATTTCATCTGGCCGACATGGGCCCCCTATTTTCCATCCGTCAAGTCTCTCATTATTGCCATTCGAGATCACCAATGATGCTAATTGTGCTGGCCTACTTGCTGATCTCTTTTCTCCGGATGTTGCAATGGGCGCCGGTTGATTGTATAGGTACTGGTACTCTATATATACCGCCCAGGATTCCCACCTCTCACAGTTCTCCTTTCTCTTTCATCATCAAGCACCTTGCTGATCAAACCCTCACAGCTGCTTTGCTGTAAGGCTTTCAGCATTTGAGCGACCTGCTTCAACAGTTACTGCTTTTGCCAATCCTTCACGCATTTCGCACACCCTTTCATCCCATTTCACTACCTCACCCAGCTACCACCTCCAATCGTGCTTAACTCACTTGCACTCATCGTGAAGATGGAAGAAGCGGACCCGGTCATTTATCAAACCGTACACGGCGTGGTGGCGAACGCAATTCGAGACCGTCGCGAATCCGATACGGAGTTCCAAGCCGTAATCTACCTCCGGCTTGGTTTCAATAGCGAACCTGTCAACAACGAGGCCGAATACCACAATGAGGAACTCGAGAACCCTGAGCAAGCCGCGCAGCCTGAGCACGCCGAGCATGCTGAGCTTTCTGGGGACGAGGAACAAGCTGAACACGCCGAGCTAGACGAGCCGGTTGTGTATGACTTTGGTCGGATCTGGGGTATGTATCAACCCATTCTTCTCTTATTCATGTCCTTGATCTTCTTGTCCTATCCCAAGCATGTGTACTTTGTGCTGCTGAATGCCAACCATCTGTTCTTCTCACTCCTCGCCCACGATCTTAACTCTTTGCTATGCCACCCTTCTTGTACTCCCCTTACGGTATGGGGTGTTGTAACCGCGCAACGTCGCAATCGATGTGACAATTCATCTCTGCTGCAGCAAGGGTGTTAGAATCTTCATCCAGGCCCTAGATCTGGTGAAGAAGAGGTAACGGCGAGAAGTCTCAGGTAGGGCTTGAACAAAGGCTCTAGGACCTTTGCTGCAGTGGATTTTAATCCTCATATTGATTGGACATGACGGCGAGAGGGCTCCGGTGGAGAGAGAGGCAAATAGTAGCAGTTACGGCGAGGCGGGGATCGGTCAGCTCTATAGCTACGACTCCTCTCCGAACTCATCAGATTTAAGGCTCGAACAAAGTACTGTCATAGCCATGATCCTTCACAGCCTACACAAGGAGATCCTTGCTCTCCTGGCTAAAATGGATGTCCATCGCGCTTGAGGAAGTGCTGACCTCTCTCTCTCTCCTTGCCTCGCCGTCAGCCTCTGCCTTTATATAATCATTTCTCTTTGGTCTGACTCCATACCCGAACCACCCGTTTGGTTTCGTCTGACAATCTCTCATTGCAATGGCCGTGCGATCTTCAAGAAAGATAAATACTCCACATATCCCAGCCAGAAGTTTCATATATCTTCAAACTTTCCACCGTCCATTCTCTTTTTGTCTGAAAGCGATTTTGTGGTGGGTTTGACCGGTAACTAACATATGATATAATGCAGTAATCCCATTCATCCACATCGACGATAAGAGCAACATCCCGGCAGCCGAGCAGATAAAAGCTCAAGCCGCCGGCCTCCACGCGGATTTGGAATACGCAGAGCAGGTCATCGCGCAAGAGAACAACATCTACCATTACATCACCCTTGGGCACCGACGCCGATGGTTCTTTGAGTACATCGCCATTACCGGTGTCAGCGAGGAGGAGGCCGGCAACGCCGAATGGAACCTCCTCACTCGCCTCGATGAGAGCCTCGATGAGGGTTGGATCCGCTTCGTCGGCGAGAAAGTCAATACCTTCAAGAATAGTTTCAGTCGCAAAGCTTTCGCCAACCGTGCAGCATACTCAGCCGTAGTTATCGCTGAGGACAAAGTCCTGGCCAAGGATGATGCGGCCCGGGATCGAGAGGGCAAGACTCCGGCGGAGCAGCGCCAGGTTTACCGGGACGCGGTACAGGCTCGCATCGAGCTTGCGAAGGCTCGCGACGCCCACTTGAAGCATCGACTTTGGTCTCTTCCGGTTATGCGCTTCACCCACTGAGGCTGGGTGAGCATGAGAACTCGCTGGGCGCATAAGCCAGATGATTATGCTAGGTCGCATCGACACGGCGGCCCTCAGCACATTCTGAGTTACGCATAGAACTGCGAGCTTGGTTTGAGCAGACGACGCTTAGGAATAGATAAGAGTGGTTTGGGTCACGGCGTTTCCAGACATAGAATCCTGGCGACTCACTAGGTAGATATTGAACTGTTTGCTAGATAGGGCAGAGATCCTCGGGTACCAGTAAGAAGGAATAAACATAAAATGAGCTCAAAACATGCACATGACTATCTACATTTGCGATCGTGATAATTCATACAGAGGTGACGATGACATACAGCATTAATTAGGGGGGGAAAATACCACATCCTCAGTCGCGAGAAGACAGAAGAGGAGGCTCGTGAGGAGGGCCTTTGGCATTGTTCTACCAATAATAGACCTACACAAGCTCCGGAGAGGACAGATTCTGAGCTCGAGGTACGACTCGCTCGTCGCCCGTGCGCGCGAGATGCAGCACCAGATCCAGTAGATCAACACCCCGAGCACAACGAGTTCCATCAACAGTTCTATGTGCAGTCTGACGGCAAGCGGCTCCGCGACTACCTCAAACTGAGGGATTACAACATAAGCATCGATTCTAGTAGTATCTCCATCGAGCCAGCCTCACTCGAGAGACGGCAATCTACGACGACTAGTGCTGATGGGCCAGGCACTTCGTGATGGTGAAATCTCAGGAAGTCTACGAGCGATGCCGATCACTTACTTAGTTGGTGATCTCATTAGAGAATATATACACCGGCGCATGGCCGGCCATGCACTCAACGTAAAGAGCAAGGTTCGGAAGACCAGAGGAAAGACTCTCAAGAAATTTATCAGATAGAGGTGGAGAAATGCCAGTTCTACATGGAACACAATTTTCAATGGCGCCGTTGGCTTCAGTTATTATTCGGCTTGCGTCGGAAAACTTCAGTAGCCTACCATTATTCGAAGGATTTATCTTGTCCTGGAATCACAATGGATTATCCTCGTACTTTCCAATGCCCTAGCCGGGTGGATTATCATCCGGAAACTCTGGCTGCGGAGGCTGGTTTCGCCGGCCAGTAGGAAGGGGGCCGAGGAGATCAGGTTGAGCTTTCAGACTGATGCGTTCGCTCTTGGTCAAACACACACATTCAATGGCTCCCATGGATTTCCTTCCCGCCTATCTATATCTTCCCGGCACCCACACTCTGCCTCTGCGCCTGAGTATTGCCTTTGCATCCGCACATTGCTTCCGCATCTACACACCCTTATCCTTTAAATAGATAAAGCAAGAGACTCAATCGTTGAATACCATGTTATACTTGCGACGAAACTGTCTACTGGCACGAGATATATCTCACCCAGCAGTTCCGATATCTGGGGCGGAGCCATCGAGCTCCAAATCCTGGCCGAGGTTTTCCATTTGGAAATATGCGCCGTCGATATGGCGAACCGACTCACCTCCTATAAATCTTCTGGGAGCAGTGGGACAGCGAGTTAACACGACCCCGTGAGCGACGCAGTGACGATTAGTCGGAAGAAAGCCATTGTTGACCTCTTGGTCGGATCGGCCTCCGGACAGGCATCAAAATGCAGACTCCCCCTGGTCCGCAGTCTGTGTTCAGTGCAACTCCTATATTTCCGGTGAACCAAATTCGTTTTCCTCTTCCATGCCCGTAACAGGCGCAGGGTCCCCGAGCGGCTTTCCAAAGGCTCCTGGTTAGAAGATCGAACTGCACATTAGACAAAGCAGAGATCTGGAGGGAGTCTGTATGACCACATCCGTCCGATGGCCAAAAGTTGAGCAGCGCTTCGTTGACGGGCCCTGTTAAAGGTATATAAGCTGCTGTTGCGTCAATTCGATCTGATCCTATTGATTCGGCGGGCCACCCATAATAGGCTGCTATATACTAGTGAGAAATATCAGATACAGAGCAAAGATGCACGCACATACCTACCTCTATACATGATACTGGTGCTGCTTATGGAGGTGATGATGAGATGACATATTTAAGAAGGGGGCAAGATAGACATAAAGGAGAAAGCGAGAAAAAAAGAATGGAGCCAGAAGTCCCGACGGTGGATCGAACACCGGACCTTAGGATCTGCAATCCCACGCTCTACCGCTGAGCTATCGAGACGGCGATGGTTTATCCGAAGTGCAAATGAACTACAGATGTGAGTCATTTGTTGGCCGTTGAATCTAGAAGTAGAGATTGTGGCTCACGGGTCACCAGTCTGCAGGTGGCGCTCAAGGTTCTAGGCCATATGGTTGAGACATGAGAGGGACGAGATGCTTGAGTTGCAATAGGACGATGCACGAACTAGTGCGTGGTGAAACAATCATAGTGTAGGCTAGATTCATACAGAGTGGGCAGTTACTCCCTAGTTTGAGCGTCGGGATATATTACCATTGACAGCAGATAGAAACCGAATCATAGAACTAAACACATGCAGAGAATACCGAAATTGTTTGACAGAGCTGCTGAATATAGTTGTTATTGTGAAGGGTTGTGAGATGATCTACTAGCCTATACACTCTCAATATCGCCAAGATGATCAAGGTAATAGAGTATGTCAAGACTTCAAGTTAGACGAAATAGAGGACACTCTTGCTGTCAAGTGCCACGAGGAGGCAGCTACATAACAGGAAGGATCTTTGTGCAATGTTGGATATGTTGTCCTCAAAAGTCTTCTGTGTAGGCATGCGTAGTATTCTGAGATCCCTTACGAGTGGCAAAGCCACGCAGGTAACCTATAAAGTGGCTAGGTAACGAGACCATTCAGATTTGCAGCTAAGTTAGCGGAGCGAATGCGAGTGGAAAGAAATAAAGTTGCCTATTCCTGTGGCTTAGCAGTGCGATGAATACACTCACAGCTGGGTAGCTGCCTACGTCAGCGGATCAGCTTCCGATATTGGATATGTGAGTTGAACGACATATTCCAAATTTGTCCCTTTGTCTAGGTAATGACAGAGCCACTCAGCCACATGTCGCCTTTCCAAATTCGAATCAATTGGGAACAAATCGATATTACAATTTTTGCCTACCAGCGGGACGTTTTCTCCAGAGCCAAGACAATGAATGTATCACAAACTCCCGGGTCCGTCAGATGGCCGACCGTCCGATTGGCGGCCTCCAAGAGAGATACATTGCTGGACACGTAGGTTTCGTGTTATCGGTGCGGGTTTCAATGCGAAAGCGTGACAAGATCCCTCATCCGATCTATACTCACATTAGCTGGACCATTGGGGCTGTGCTCTCGGCACCTTGGAGGTCTCCGTATAATCATCTAGAGCATTCACTGTTCTTCCAAATTGGACAGTGGCCACGATGAGGGAGGAGGTATTTATGTATTAATGAGTGAACCATACAGGACAAATAAATAAAGTCGAATCGCCATCACAAGCAGCTATTATCTTGTGTTGTTACACTCATACCTTCCTTCCTTTGTCACGACCAATCACTGCTACCGAGTAACTGACGGTGTTTCTATTTATACCTTCCGGTCGATTACGTAGGGGAGAAATAGCAGCAACCGAACGACCCCTCCTATCCTCAGGAACGGGACCCCACCTCATGACATCTCTCATCTGCTACTAAGAGACCGCCACACCTCAACCTCAGCTGATACACTTCCTACAAACCTTCTCTTATTCTTATCAACCGTTCCCTCGGGCAGCATCACTTCTACTCTTCTCGACATCCAGCACAACAACTACATCCCGCATGGCAGACTTCGACGCTCCTTCCGGCCCTCCACCCCCTCGGGTTCCAGAGGGTTGGGTCGCACGATGGAACGACCAGTACAAAGAATGGTAAGCTCATCGTCTCCCGCATGCCTGTCCTCTTCGGAACACCCATATTCTCCCGAATCCCAGTCAATTTATCACCGGTTTCCAAAGACTAACAAGTTTCGTAGGTTCTACGTCAATACCTACACCAAGAAATCACAATGGGAGAAACCCACAATGCCAGCCGTCAACCCCAACGACGACTCACCAGCTGGCCCTCCGCCAGGCTACTCTCCAGGCCCCGGCGCAGTGCCCTCAGACTCCAAGACGAATCCCTTCGCTAGCAGCCGCTCCACGCCTCCTAACGATGACGACGCCGACGCTCGTCTCGCCCGCCAGTTGCAAGACGAAGAAGACGCCCGCGCACGAGGCCCCTCTCGCGGCGCCGCCTCTGACTACATGAACACTCGGCCCGGCGGTGGACCCAGCCCTGGCCCATCTTCATATCCCGAGGATCTCCCGCCTCGCGAGGGAGGCAGTGGCTCACGCGGTCTGCTCGGCAAGATCTTCGGTGGTGGTCGGAGTAGCAACAGACCTCAGTACGGCGGAGGAGGATACCCGGGTAATCAAGGCGGATATGGCGGCCCACCACCTCAGCAATACTACGGTGGAGGTTCACCCCAGCCGCAGGGTTACTACGGTGGAGGCCCACCACCGGGAGCTTATGGCGGCGGATATGGTGGCGGTCCAGCCTACGGTGGTGGTGGTGGCGGCGGCTACGGCTACGGCGGCGGCGGATATGGTGGTGGTGGCTTCCAGCAGCAACCGCAGAAGAAGCACGGCCTCGGTACTGCGGGAGGCGCCGCGCTCGGTCTTGGTGCGGGTCTACTTGGTGGCGCGCTCATTGAGGATGTCATCGATAACCATGAGCAGCAGGCTTACGATCAGGGCTATGATCAAGGCTATGATAACGGGGATAATAACCAGGATTTCGGTGGTGATGATGGTGGTGGCTTCGATGGTGGCAATTTCTAAGTTGAGGTGAACCGGAATGGATGCATGGGCTGCGTAGCGACGTGATGAATTGAAAACAGATTGATGACAAGGCTTACTGTTTTTGGGTGAGAGGGGGTTTCGGGTGATGGACGATATTGTACTGTGATGGAGATCACGACGTATGGCTTATAGGGGAGGCAGAGTTATCAGACTCTGTGTCTAAT
Source organism: Xylariaceae sp. FL0255 (assembly GCA_022578795.1). NCBI lineage: Eukaryota > Fungi > Ascomycota > Sordariomycetes > Xylariales > Xylariaceae > Xylariaceae sp. FL0255. The sequence continues at coordinate 44,636 of MU388899.1, forward strand.
ATGAGATTCACAACTCCCAAAGGAAAAGGGATGGCTTATTTGGCCTTCATACCTCAAGTACCTACCAACTTGACCAAAATTACACATCCTGGCTACAGTATCTCTTACTCAACCCAGCGCTTCACCTAGTTATGCAGACATTTGAAAATGGTACGAGTTTCATGACGACTGATATGACGGATTCGAGTTTGTGAGAGCTTTAAAACGCTTCAAATTTTGACTGTCTCCCTGTTATGAATATAACTTGGTAGCCTTTGCGAGGAGTGGTCTCGGTTTGGTTTGGATTGGTCGGTAGTGGATATAATTCTCGGAAGAGTAGTATAAGCTGGGACTTCACGAGTCGAAGGGTTAATCAACCATCGACGCTCTTCTGTTCTAGATCACTTCGTCTGTAGAAACAGCATAGATAGGTTTAGGCGAATATTGAGTAATATCGCTCATTTACACCCAGAAGGCTTTTGGCGGCCAGATAGATCTAACCCAGTAGGTCGTAAGGTTTAGAATTTCAAGCGGTCATCTTCAATGAACCAAGAGCGACCACATTGGGCCTAATTTCTGTTCATGAAGTGCTGGCCGAAGTGAAAGCTTGCCGTCGTGCTCATGGATGTAGAGGCTTTACAGGCCTAGTAGCTGCTCTGGGCTGCCTCATGATCCATTACTCACTAAATCGCGTCTTATCCCTGCCCTGACCGATTCCCATACAACCTGCTCATGAAGAGTGCACTAAGAAGAGTCGAGACCGAAGGCCACTATGAAAGATTTGAGGCTCGGCACGGCACATCGCTGGTCAACATAAGGTGCCAACAAAGGCGCAGGCATCGCGAGCCGCAAGAGGTCGAACGGCGTCAGGGTTTCCTTGAAGGCTGCGCTGAGGGATAGTGGGTTGGAGGCTCGGAGGCGGATGCATCTAGCTTACATAAGATATAGTTATTTCGAAGATAATTTCGTGATATGAGTCATTGCATGACCTGTTTACGCAAAAGCTATAGGAGGTATAATGCTTGATTTAGTCTCACACGAATGAAGATGTACTTCGCTTCGCAGCCCGTCTCACTACCAAATCAACCGTGTTGCAGTCTCTCCTGGGCCCCTATATATTATCTCCGCGGAAGCGAATTGTAACAAAAGAGGCCAACAATCCAAAGCCAACGCAGACAACTTGAGAGCGGGTCATGGTTATCATCATGTCTACTAGGAAGAAATGATAGCTCTCACATTTCATGCAGCAGACACTATTGCATTCAGTTGCTCGCAAACTGCTGCCGAGAAAACGTGGTCGAGCGGTCGAGCTAGAAATCTACCATGATTCGTGTTGCGGACCGAGAACGACAGCCTCAGTCACGGGAGGAGAAGTCACCTCGACTGCCGGTTGTGCAATTATACTTGCCGTATTTAGAAGATCATCCTGCGCGCGCACACTACAAGTCGAATTTGATTGGCATGATGGTAGTGGTGGTGACGAGGGTCGTGGTTGTACAAGATAAATAATTTAAGCCATTTATATCGATTGATGGTAGTCGGGAAGGTGGTAGCAACTATGATCACTTCGATAACAAGAACTATATTCAAGCATTATCCCGCAGATATTCCTCCGTATAGAGGCATATCATTCCTCATCCTTGTAGAATCGATAGGAGTACAGTCAATAGTTCAGTATCTTATTATCAACAGTCTTTCCTTTCATAACCTATGTCTATAGTAACACAATGACACGAAAAATTCTTCCAAGCCTCTATGTATTCTGGACCTTATGGCGCGACGAAAGCAATTGTAAAACCACATTTATCCCTCACATACGGTCGTCGCGATCTGATACAACCCATCACTACTCGGTACTGGACAGGAAGTCAATATATATGCTGTTTGAATCATTCCATCCCAAGCTCGATCACTCTGATCCACACTACTTCCCCGACGCTCTTGTGAACACCGGACGACGCCCGTGGCCCGTAACTGCTTTCATACAGGGACAGGGTTTTACCCCCCGTAAAAGCTGATTTAATTTCTTCCACATCGAGAGCCACAGAGTTGGGGTGAGCTGACTGCTGGGCAGCATGCTCATTAGAGCAGATCGCGAGATCTATTGAGTGAGTTCGATGATCACAGGCGGACTTTTCTCCCAACTAATGTCCGGGGAAAGTTAGCAAGACGTCCTGACGCCCTTCAGAGTATGAAAAAGTGCGTGTTATTGGTAAGCTTGCAGTAAAACTGGTAAGTTCGAATGCCTCAACAGGTTCACAAACACGAAACCCTTTCCTATCAGTAGGTGAGAGCCGCACTGGGTCGTCCAGACCGTACGTAGGCCGTTACGTCTGGTCGGACACGACACTGGTAGGTACTCTTTAATGCCGTTCACTGTTAGGTGGGCAAAAATGACTCTCATCGAAGAAGCAGGGTAATGTGACTATTTATATAGGGCGGCGAATTGTTGTCAACAATCCTTCTGTGCCTCGCATTTTGCTTGTTAACTGTGGGGTACTGATCGATATAGCTGCTGGATAATCTTGGAATACTTGACACATTGCTGTCTACATTATCATTGCAATATATTTTCCATCATTGTCAACATCGTTTGAGACGTATGGGAAGTAATAATCGAATATTGCTCGATCTTGTGTGTTCCAATCCGCCATGTGCAGTTTCAAAGCGATCAGTATTTATATTTCATTTCGCAAAGCTAGTCGCCTTCTTGATCCAAAACACAGCTGTTGCGTTCCCAAATGCCCAAACCAGAACAGGAGGTTGGTTATCCGCTTCAAGGCAAAGGGCACAGATCGCTGCTGTGATTGCTATTTCTATCGTTTCAGGCACGGGGTACTAGCGTATCAGCAACACCAACGCACCAAGACCAGAATTGAGCAGCAATGAATGGAATACCAAGGTGACATGCGCAATCTCAGTTGAGATAGCTTCTAAGCACTTCACCTCTGAGCAGTCTTATCTTGATGGATTATAACGACTGGCTGAGTTGATTAGTGGCATTGTTGCCAGATTGGTTGTCTGATATGACCTCGCTTGGTTCTACACCGGATACTCTAGAAAGCCAAATGATTCCCAATCGTCCTTACCCAAGGCATGCGAGGCTTGGTAATTTCCGCGGCTGTGTGTGATGAAAGACGGAGCCGGAGAGGGTCTGGTGACCATATGGGCTCGGCTATGTTTTTAATGCTCAGTAACTGAATTTGAGGGAGAGGGGACAGAGATATATACTATTCCAAGTTGAGCCGGCCAATCAGTAGTATACAGGTCATTTCCAGTGTCTCAGTATCCAGATCGGATTGATAAGTTGCTTGTAATATGCGATGACATGATATTCAAAGGATCCCGGATTTGGATGTACATGGCTTTTGATATTGTAAAGTATAGGTGCGGAATAACTGGCTGTTATGTAAGAGATATTACACCTAAGGCCGGTGAATACATAACACCTCTGATAACTCTGGGCACACTAGAGAGGTGGTGATGATGCAAATGGGGATAAATACCATTTATCAGATAATACCAGAAAGGGTATGAAGCTTAGCCAAGTGGGCAACCGTATGCGTAAACGACGACAAGCCTTCAGCAGTGATCCTCAAGACCTAGGCCCCCCAAAAAGGTACATAGATGTGAAGGTCCGAAGGGGAAACGGCTTTGGTGATGCCTCCATTGAGAAATGAATTATGGCTTTGTTTGCCGTAGATTGTCATCCACCGTATGATATCCCTTGTCTCAAGAAGGTCTTAAGTTAATGAAAATGAATGGGATACCACCAGCCACTTCGCAGAAACTTGATCACCGCTGCACAGAAAACACCGAGACGGGCTTCTTCAGGAAGTGTTCACATGCATACAGAAAACAGCGGGTGGTTGCGGGTTCTTTGTTAAACTTTTGCTGTTTACCCAAGCCGAGCAGTACAATTACTTCAAAGGAGAGCGAGGTACATTATCCTTCACTGCTGATTGTTCTTGTTCATGATAGAGATGGTCTTACAGACTCAGAATTGGCTACGCGGGTATGGGAGATTATATGGCCATGGAGGCGGAAGCGAGCCCCCTCAAGCCTTTTGGAGAGGATGCCAATAACAATCGGCTTTACATGCACCTTGCAGACTTTATAATCACGCATAATCTAGGTAATAATCAAGATATCATATATACATGGTGACTCTTTCAACCCTGCTTAACTGCCAGTTAAAGCCGTACCTACATACAGCTTTCCAATATGTATACCCATTGTATAACACACTTCAGCAATTGGTATGCTAGCGCCCTGGCCATTGACAGACAGTCATGTTAAATATCATGGCCGGAAGCCCCAGTTGTCTGGTTGGTCCGGACTTGAACACTCTTCGACGGTGCACGTCGCTACCGCCACCGCAGCCGCCGCCGTCAAGCCGAAGGATACTGCATGGTACCGGCAAACTCCATAGAAATAGATATTCAGTGTCTAGCACTAAAGCTATTGACCTGATCTTAGTCTGATAAGGTAAGAATTCTAGCGCCTTCGAAATGAGCCGCCTGCTGTGCCGGAAGCCCTGAGCCCGCTCCAGTTGGGAGTGATGCAGAGGTCACTATGTATATGCGAAGCCAGATCACATGTTTGTTGCGAGAGGTTAAATCCAGTTCGCAGCAGCGGTCTCATGGATATTGAGGGATGGAGTGCAAGCTGTAGTAAGCTCCTTCGAAGGGAACAGATTCGCCTAAGGAAAACCTTCATCACTGCCCTCACGTAGATGTTGACGCCCAGTACGTTTCTAGGTAGGTATGCTCTTGGTCCATAGACCATATGAAGTTGAAATAAAGTCTTCTATTATGATATGAATAGACGTCCAACCTATGCAGGTAACAAATTCAGCTTATCAGGCTGCTCTACAGCAGTTTATGCTCCTTTGCACGTAAATATTGTTCCCGTCTATTTCTTCCCACCCCTCTTGCCAGACGGCGCAGGTTCCGAGTCGGAGCCCTTAGAACCGCTGCTCGAACTCTGACCGGCAAGGAAGCCCGCCATGTCGAAGTTCCCCATGGGGTTGCTGCCCGGTTGAGGGCCGGACATGAGGCTGTTCATGGGGTTTTCCCTCGATTGCTCCTCGAACTCGGCGCGGGTCTCGGGATCCACTGTCGAATTGTTAGCATTCTTGCGCGGTAGATTTAGGAGTTAAGGGAGGAATGGGACGTACTGTTCTCGACTAACTTGGGCATGGCGATGAAGAGGACCATGCTAACTAATCCCAAGAGGATCATAGGGTTCTTGAGGATGCTGATGATGGAGACTAGATAGAAGAAATAGTTTAGTCAGTTTTCTATACTCTCTCACAATGTAATCCGTCCACAAAGCATCAGAAGAGAACTCACAAGAACCGCGCTCAACATAAACAACCTTAGCCCCATAACTCAAAAGCGAGAAAGCACCCCCAGCACCCTGCTTCAGCTCCTCGCCCTTATTTTCCCAATCATTACCGCGAAACGTCTCCCAAGCCCGAATTCTCTCGCCCTTGCCCACGATCTGTCCTCCTCCCTCAACGGGCAGAACGTCGACGCGCAAAGGCGAAAACCCGTGCGTCGAGCAGTGGATATCGCAGAGATATGAACCGGGCGTGACGTTCCGGAACACGAACGTGTTGCTCGTGCTTAGCGGTGCTGACTGCGAGACTCCGAGCGAGGTTAGGGTGGCGTGGGTTGAGGAACGGAGGACTGCGGGATTTGGGATGTGTGCTTGCGGTGCTATGCTGAGCGTTATCGTCGCGGCAGAGGCTAGAGACGGGTTAAGGAGGAGGAGGGCGGCTTGGAGGAGCAGGTTTGTTGGTATCGAACACAGCTTCATTTTGATTTTCAGTTCCCCGTTTTTTAATGCCTGTATTGTGAGCTTCTGGGAGGAGATGTGGACATAAAGGTGGACAGTTATCGATGGAGTTGTCGAATAATACACAGTGTCGTGAAGGAATTGGGTTGTTCGGTTCCTCGATAATCGGAGGAGCTTTGAGATATTGTAGGTGGGTTGCGATGTTCATCGGTGGATCCCGGCCAGCCAATCAGTGGCCAGAGCATGAACACATCTCCCAATACTAGCAACGACAACCATCTCTGCCTTCAATATTTCTATGCGTTACCTATTTCGTCTAGAGTTATGGAATGACAAAGTAATAATGAGCCATCATATTGGCCGTCTCACATTACGGTCTCATGTTCAAGGCTGATATATTTGCAAATAGATAGGTGTTTCACGCATTTTTGAACGTTAAGAAGCAAGTACGAAAGGGTATTGATATTCAAACGATCCAACCGGCTTAGCCTCTCCTCATCACTCCTCGGATTGTGAAATGCTAACCCAGCAACCTGCTATCTTCCTTACACGACAGTAGGAGCCTCATCCTTCTTAGCCTCAGCAGCATCACTCTTCTCCCCAGCCTCAGGGTTAGCAGCAGCGGCCTTCTTGAAAGACTGCTCGAAATCGGCAATGATATCGTCAATGTGCTCCGTACCAACAGAGATGCGGATCAAGTCCTCCGAGACACCTGAGCTGGTCTTCTCCTCATCCGAGAGCTGTTCGTGTGTCGTCGTCCACGGGTGAATCGCCAGCGTCTTCGAGTCGCCCACGTTCGCCAAGTTCGAGATGAGCTTGAATCCGTCGACAATCTGGCTGCCCGCAGCACCACCCCCCTTGACACCGAAGCTCAGAACGCCGCCGAATCCGCGCGTGAGGTACTTCTTGGCCGTCTCGTGGCTGGGATGGTTTTCAAGACCCGGGTACGAGACCCAGCTGACGTACGGTGACGATTCAAGGTGCTTGGCGAGAGCAAGGGCATTCTGAGCGTGGCGCTCGGCCCGCAGACTGAGGGTCTCGATACCGATGAGGAGCTGCTGGGCAGCAAAGGGGTTAAGGCAGGCACCGAGATCACGGAGCACCTCAACACGGGCGCGGATAATGAAGGTGATGGGGCCGAAGGTCTCCCAGAACTTTAAGCCGTGGTAACCCTCGGACGGCTCAACCATTTGCGGGAACCGAGCCGCGTTCTTGCCCCAGTCGAACTTGCCGCTGTCGACAATGACACCACCGATGGTCGTGCCGTGGCCGCCGATCCACTTCGTGGCAGAGTGCACGACGATATCGGCGCCGTGGTCAATAGGCCGCACGAAGTAACCGCCGGCGCCAAAGGTGTTGTCTACCACGACGGGGACGCCCTTCTCGTGCGCGACCTTGGCGATGGCCTCGAAGTCGGGCACGTTGTACCGCGGGTTGCCGATGGACTCGAGGAACACGGCCTTGGTGCGCTCGTCGATGGCGGCCGCGAAGTCCTCGGGCTTGTCGCCGTCAATGAACTTGGTCTTGATACCGAAGCGGGGGAGCAGCACCTTCAGCTGGTTATAGGTGCCGCCGTAGAGGTTCGACGTCGACACGATGTTGTCGCCTTGGTGCGCGAGCGCGGAGATGGTCATGAATTGCGCGGCTTGGCCTGATGAGGCGGCGAGGGCTGCGACACCACCTTCGAGGGCGGCGATGCGCTTCTCGAATACATCTACCGTTGGCTAATCATTGGGTGTGTCTGGTCAGTTGACCCATTGATCGATGTGGTACTATCTCCCCTCTTCTTGGATATTGGAACAACTCACGTTCATGATACGGCTGTAGATGTTGCCAAACTCCTTGAGGCCGAACAGCCTCGCGCCGTGAGCAGAGTCATTGAAGGCAAAACTCTACACGCCTCAGGTCAGTTGTTGGTCAATGACGTACAATAAAATATGTGGGATTGGTATTCGCCGAAGTACTAACCGTCGAGGCATAGATGGGCACAGCTCTGGCATTAGTTGAGGGGTCGACCTCCTGTCTGTGAACACTCGTTAGCTGACATTGCCAGAGACCGCAAGACATGAGATGTTCTCGTGCAGAGTACAGGGTCGCGCGACCTACCCTGCATGGAGCTGGAGAGTCTCGAAGTTCTTGCTAAGCTCCTCAGCCATTTTGTGAAGTATAGTAATTTAACTCTACTGGTGAATTGGGTATATCCGCAAACGCTTCAGGGTTATTACCAGAAAAACAATTATTCTCGACCGGACGAGTCAAGAGGATACAGGAGGAGTAGAGGAGAGCAGGGGTTACACTCTCCGTGTTTCTATACTGCTACTTATCATTTCCGCACTTGCGAAGTCACTGGTTACTACTATGCTGGACTAAGTTAAATCAGTCTTCCGACACAGGGCCATGATTTGGCGTCATCGCGGGGGGACAGTGTAGAACAAGGACCCTGTATGGTTGACCCCTCGCGGCTCGACGCCGCGTGCTGCTCCCATCCGCCGGGCGGCGCGGGGTTCACGCGAGCACGCCATCGACGCCAACCATCCGGGTAGAGCAAGTGTAGAGACTCGCCATCCCTAGGGGAGGAGCATCATATAATGTGTGTGATGGTTCCCTGCAGCAATGACAGAAGCTCTCTCTTACCATTGGCCCAATGATAATGTGATTTGCAGATGTTATGTTTGTAAGGCGCATCTTTTCTATGACATATGGAATGCTGCACTCGCTACTTAGGAATTGGAATTGTCGAATGCGGGGGAGGGGTGCTTTGGTTTGACTTATAAAACACTTGGCAAGAGACTGACGCGAGAGTCCCGAGTCCTTTAGTGTATAGGTAGTAGTTTCTCAATCGTCGACTTGGACAAGAGATTTATGCCGTTCATTAACAAATGTTTGTTTGAATATTTTCAAGTCTAGATATGCTAGCTAAACAGACAAACCCGATTGCTCGACTCCAAACCATAGGAGGGGTAGATCTCCTCAGGACGCGCCTAACAATTTTTTGTTTAGGTGTGGGGTCTTACAGGATCGAGAAACGCTCTCCTTTACAATCGGGACGGCATTGGGAACGGATGTCGGTATCGAAACATGTTCAACTACACTGTAGATTTACCTAATACACAGATTTTCTTGGACAATGTATAACAGGGTGATGTGGTGAGGCATACTATCCACTCCGTTTGTTGCAATGTAATGAGATGATGGTGACCCATTCCTTATTTGAGGTCATTTCTTCAAATTGAAACAATACAGGCGGTTGCTCCTTTCATCCTTCGTATATCCTTCCCACGTTAGAAACAGAAATGTCGTCATCTAGACCAAGCCGTGGTTCCCTGTCATCTTCAAGAGGACATCTTTGTAACTTTTTTGACCGATCCATTGCCGATTTCCGTAACGCCCACGATGTTCCTCCTATCAAATACCTAAGCCATACCTGCAGCTATAAGTCCGCTCGTCCGAGTTAGACTGTTCCATTTTCTTAAAATTCCCAGTCAGGTTTGAAAGTTGGGTATCCTGTTAGACACCTCGAATCGCCAGTCCCGGTTGAGTTTCGCACACGAAGCCAGTCTCGGTGATATCTTGACCAAAAGGCCCTTGTCCCACCACCCACCAACAAGCACTAGATCCTGTAGAAACTTAGCCATCTTTGCCCATCCTCTTACTCCTCGATCAAGCAGCGGAAGCCTGAGCCTCTTTCTCAGCTAATCTCCGCAACTGCATCTTCGAAAGGCGAGTCGTGCCGGGGCTATTCCGGAAGACCTCGAGACCCGTAAGGACAGCTGTGGCCGCCCAGAGGACGAACTCAAAGGCTCCGAAGGCGACGTCAGCGCGGGCGGCGGAGCATGGGCCCGCGCGGCATCGGAAGAGACTACGGAGGAAGAGCGAGAGGGCGATGAAGCCGGCGAAGTAGAAGAGCGAGTTTAGGGCTTCTAGGGCGAAGGCTGCGTAGGAGTTGAAGACTAGTGGCATCATGGTTCAGTGACGGACAAGGGTGGGGGAATAGAAGTATAAGAGGAGACAAGGATATGCGGGAGGTGAGTTGAAGAACGTACATCGTGGAGCCAGCCTTGAGGTTCCCTCTATATAGCCCAGGGTGAACAACGAGAAGACCGAGGCGATTAGAAACCAGTCGACTTGGGCTGGAGGGTTCGTCATGGCAGAGACTGCAAACCAGTTCGCGACTATGAATAAAGTTTGTTAGTGACTGTATTTTCTCCCTATAGTATGAGGCGCCATCACACACCATATCCTGAGAGTATGATTACGAGGAACGCAAGAGTGAACTGGGCAATACGAAGGCCCAGGAGGATGGGGTTGAGAGCCATCATGGTGTAGCTTGAGTATTGTCTTTAAGCAGAAGCGAGCGTGTTGGTAGAGAAGTCCGCGATGAGTGCAACCTGTGCACTTATCAAATCAAGTGAGTGAAGATAGGGTTAGGAGGATTGATAGAATCACAAAACGGCTACTAGGAACTAAGGAGAGTGAATGAGGATAGGACAGTAGATGTTGAGCAGCACAGAAATACCATCACTTTTCACACGAAACAGGAGATCTCTATAATAAGGGACCGACTGCCTTACCTTATCATACCTTACCGACGCAATATCAGGGCGGCTCAATGAATAATCAGGAAGATTAATTAGGCTCAAGCGGCAGAGGGTTCGGGACCAGCTTGATGCACAGCCCAAGTTTCTGATCGCCGCCGTTGCACGTCCTGTTGGAGGTTTTGTGATGGGCGGGCGATAATACGGATTTCCATCTGTCTGAAACAGGCAATACAGGGGTCCTTCTTCATGCGTCCCGTCTCAGCATCAGGTAGAGAGCCATTCATGTTGGGAAATTTACAGTGTGTCGATGCATGAGAGAGTGACACGTTCGAGAGATGTGTGGTTTGTTATAGGTGTATTTTGGGCATGAATATGAATGCTGATGAAGAGTGGCATATCTTACCATACGACGGCGGTTGTGGTGGCATGAGAACCACCAGCAAGTTGCGCGCTCAGGCAGGGCAAGGCCTCTGCTTGTCTCTCTACATGGGCCGGACGGGCGCCGTGAAGTTAAAGAGGTTGCTACGAAGAATGCTTTGCGCCAAGTCACTGGTTCCTGCATTGGAGAGTAAATCTCATCCGTGAGAGTGATGGGGCTTCGAAATCCATGTCGGTTTCGATAAGGTTGTTCCATAGGGCAGTGGCTTGTGAAACCCCTTTTTGGCGCCGATAGTTCACCTTCTGGCTACAATTCGTTTTCAACCTTGGGAAAGGCAAGGTAACCATTCTCAGAAAATAAGACTTACTGCAATTGATGAGATCAATCTGGTGTTGGTGTTCGCACGACTCGAATCATTGAATCGAGATGGGGGCGCAGAAGCAGCCATCTCATATGATCAGGCATCTCATGATCGATGATTACTAAGAGTATATTTCATCTGTCCAATAGGAAGAGGTGAGCGGTAGGATCACAGATGAAATAGTGTTCTCCTCTCTCGCCATTGAATAATGTCCTGTCAGTTGGGAGACTGCGTGACTTGTTTGCCTGACTGGATGGGGGCGGAGGCCGCAGTACCGAGGTATGGGCTCGAGTTGCGTTTTTATCATGCACAGATTTGAAGAGCTCTTGATGCTACTTGTAGAGATTTATTTGGACAGGGATGGTATACCCTTTGCACTCCCAATGATACCCTAGCGACATGGTGTTGGGTCCGGATGCGAGGGAGCGGGTAGAATGCATGCCGAAGTACTACAAACACGATGACAGAGATGCGATTTTGCCGAAGATGGATATGCGCACATGTGAAAATACAGGATGATGACATCTACCTAGGCATGTAAGTATTTCGCAGTTTTCTTTGCGCTTTCATCCAATCCCATCTGCCCTGCATCATAGAGAGATCAATAGGATAGAGGGACCATTTGGTTCATGAATAGGTAGTATCACTACCACATCAGCAGCGTTCGCGAAGCGATATTAATGATCGACAAGCATCACCATTCCTCTGCAGCTTTACCTGACTAAGCGACCCCAGACTGTGGTAAGCCGTCCGTGGGTGGGCTTCCAACGTAGCCGTTTGGCGTTCATGTTCAAACTAACCCCGTAATCGATATCAAGAGGGTGCGCCATGATGTTTTTTTGGCGGGACGTTTAGTCGAAATAGGCTAGGAGATGGGAGGCAAACACCGTTACGGGTTATTAGATTAGGAATTCAATTGTCAAGCCAGCCCCGAACAGGAGCAAGCCTCGGCTCCTTTGCCTGACCTCAGGACCGACCAAGTGGATCCCTCCCCGTGAAGAACACTGTCATTGTTCATTTTCCGCTCATCACCTACTTCATACTTCATCCTTCCCTTTCTCTCTCTTCTATTCCTGCGGTTTTCCTGTCACGCGTGATTGTTCACCATCTCTCACTAATTCGGTCTTATCTCACCTCTCCTTTTCATCCATTCAGACCGTATTTTCAGCACAATCATGCCGCCGCCAGGAAGTGGCCTGGATCCCAAGGTCGCCGCTCACCTCGACGAGCTGGCCACGCCCCCTCCGCCAGGCTCTCCCTTCGCTGTCCCCGTCCCCGGCACCGAGCGTGAAGGCCGCTCTGCCATCTACCGCCATTGGCGATACGTCGACAAGCCTCTTCTTACTACAAACAATCCCGACCTGCGCACCTTTTACGAGCTGTTCCACGACACTGTCAGGCGATTGCCCAACAACAAATGCCTCGGTTCACGCCCATGGAATCCAGTCACCAAGCAATGGGAGAAGAAATATGTCTGGAGTACATACGCCGAGGTTGCTGCACGCGCTCGTAACTTCGGATCCGGGATCTTTGAGCTTTTCCGCGAGATCGGCCTTCCGCCAGGTCCCCGTGGCGTCGGTCTTTGGAGCCACAACCGTTCCGACTGGCAGGTCGCAGGTAACTACTCTTCCCCATGTCTTTGCGACGATCAGACGAAAAAAAAAAAGGCTAATTACCATACCCAGACCTGGGCATCATGTCCCAATCCCTGTTCTCCGTCTCCCTCTACGAAACCCTCGGCCCTGATACCTCCGAATACATCATCAAGCACGCCGAGCTTCCCTGCGTTGTTACATCGTTGCCGCACATCCCGCTGCTGCTCGCCCTCGCCCCCCGTATACCTGGTCTAAAGCTCATTATCTCTATGGACCCCCTGGATGCCGGCGAACCCGACGGAATGTCCAAAAAGGCGCTGTTGGCTGGTCTCGCCAAGCAGCATGGAATCCAGATCTGGTCTATGACTGATGTCGAGGAGCTGGGAGCCAAGGTCGCCCATCCACCTCGTCCTCCACGCCCTGAAGATATCATCACCATCAACTACACTTCTGGCACTACCGGAAACCCCAAGGGTGTTGTGCTCACTCATGCCAACTGCGTAGCAGCAGTTTGCGGTGCTCATGGTTCTGGCCACTACACTCACAGAGACACCTGTGTGTCTTATCTACCCATCGCCCACATTTTCGGCCGAATGATCGACCAGGTTGCTCTCACAGAGGGCGCTGCCGTCGGTTACTTTCACGGCAACATGTTGGAGCTGGTTGATGACTTGAAGATCCTTAAACCTAACGGCTTGCCCTCGGTACCGCGCCTCTTTAACCGTTTCAATCAGGGGATCCGCGCTCAGACTATCCAGGCTGAAGGCATCAGAGGCGCCATCTCACGCCGCGTCATCGAGACTAAGAAGGCAAGTATGAAGCTTCCTCCTGGGAAGGCGACTAACAAGCACCTTATCTACGATAGTATCTGGACTCCCAAGGTCCGAGCTGCCGTTGGCTTGGACAATTGTCGCGCTATGGTGAGCGGCAGTGCGCCCTTAGACCCCGATGTTCATATCTTCCTCCGAGCTGCCTTTGGCAACAATATCGCCTCGGGCTACGGACTTACTGAGTCATATGCTGCTGCGGCCTGTCAGGTTGACGGTGATTTCTCAACTGGTAACAACGGCGGTCCGCTAGCCAGTCTCGAGGTTTGCCTAGAATCTCAACCTGACATGGAGTATCTTGCAACGGACAGGCCCAGACCACGTGGAGAGCTGCTGTTGAGAGGCCCAATCATGTTCCGTGAGTACTACAAGAATGAGGAGGAGACCAAAAAGACACTCGACTCAGACGGATGGTTCCACACGGGCGACATTGCCGAATTCGACGAGCTTGGACGTATTCGGATCATCGATCGCAAGAAGAACGTGCTCAAGCTGTCGCAAGGAGAGTACATTTCACCCGAAAGAATCGAAAACGTGTATCTTGGCAGCTGTGACCTATTGAGCATGGCCTATGTTCACGGAGAAAGTTCACAATCTAACCTGATCGGTATTTTTGGTGTGGAGCCCGAAGCTTTTGGCCCATTTGCGAGCAAGATCTTGAAGAAGACTGTTGCTTCGGATGATGTGGCAGCTATCAAAGCGGCCGCCAAGGACCCGAGAGTGGTCAAGGCTGTTTTGAAACAACTGGACGACATTGGTAGGAAACACAAGTTCAACGGCTACGAGCGCGTGAAGAGGTGTTATTTGGATGTGGAGCCGTTTTCCCTTGAAAATGAGCTCTTGACACCTACGTAAGTTGCCATTCTTACGCCTTGAATAACATATGTGTGATGTGTGGGATGCTGACAACTGCAAACAGGCTGAAGCTCAAGAGGCCGCAAACGGCCAGGAAATTCAAGGCCGAGATCGACCGGATGTATGCCGAGATCACTGAAGAAGGCTCCAAGATTACCCCCAAGCTCTAAAAAAAAACCACTGCGACAATGTCAGATGTCCAATAATTATCTAACCTTGTCTCTACCCACTGTACTTATAAATATAACTAGAAACTCCTACCTAGAGATAGTTTCCTCCTTAGGTATATATAGGCACCAGATATAGATTATATATATAAATCCTGCTTTGCCTCTGATATGAAGGCTTGCAGCAGTTGCACCAATGATGAACTGTTCTTTTCAACTAAAATTCCACGACTACCTACCTTTAACCCCTAAGGAACCTTTAAAATTGTTTAAAAATCAATTTGCTTTAGGATTGAAAATGCTTAGCTTTTAGACCACAATATGGGGCGCCACTTCCTTTTTGCACCGCTAGCTATAGCGTTTGTCAAGCAAGCACTTGCCCTGAAGCCTGTCCCAAAGCACTTAAGCTGTCATGACTTTTGAAGTCTTAGATGTCCTTGATGATATACAATTTACCTCTTAACCATGATTAAATGAAAAACAGCGATATTTTCTTGGATATCGGGGTAGATTTTAGATGTTGTATTAACTTGCAAAATAAGAAAGATTTACTGTTTTAAAATGTTCTTAATATAAAATATAATAAGATTTTAAAAAATTAAAGCATAGATAATTTTATAATTAATTAAAAAAGGTTTATTATTATAATATTTTATTTAAAAATATAGACTTTTTTCTAGAATTTTATAAAGATATAAAGAAATTCATTTAAACCATTTAAGTTTAGTTTTTATCCACTTTTCCTTTGTTTTAGCCTTTGATGGAGGTTGGTATTTATTATCTACACCGTTATTTTATCAACCACACACACAATGCCACCATGGCGCTGCCGCGCAAGTCTGGTTCTCACCAGAATATAATCGATCTAACAGGCGCCGACGACGATGATTCTGCACATGTAGGTACATCCAGAAGACCTGTTGCCTCATCCTCCGTTCCGCTGCGGCCAGCCGTGCGTCACAGCAATGGACCGTCACTCGCCGCCGAAGCTTCACTGCCCCCACCCAAACGAAGACGCGTTCATGAGCCCGCGTCGCCCATTAATGCCCCCGAACGGTCCAACAAGGCGAGCCCGACCCAGGAGCAAATAGCAGCTGCGCTGGGTAGGTGCTTGGAGTCTCAGGTCTTCCCTTACATCGCAGCCGCCACCAGCAAACTTCCCCAAGGCCTCTACGATACGGACAAGCTCGGCGCGAGCGTCGTTCGAGTCTTGGTGGATAAGGATTTCGAACGGCACTTCACCGAAGGCAAGGGCCATCTTTCTGCTGCGGCGGAGGGTATTGTTGCCTCACGTGTTCATAAAATCGTCACGGAGCTGTCAATTGGGCCAGTACGCAGTTGCAAGACACCGGGGGAGAGATACATTCGCTGACCGTTATTATTGTAGGAATATCGATTAACGCCGCCTCAGGAACCACCATCTCCTTCTCCGGCCATCGCTACTGCCACTACTAAAACTGCGGCCGTTCGCAAACCCTCCATTCTTCCCTCCATTGAGACTGACGATCACCATATCGACCATGTCGATCAGAATGCCCACAAGATTGAGACTCCGGAGCCCTTAGTCCCGAGCCCAAAGTTCAAGGAACGACCTACACCCCCGAAACCCAAACGAAGTCACGAGAGACGGGGTGATGATACGAAAGGAAAAGTGCAACTTTCGGCGGCTACCGAGACCCTCACATTACCAGAACGACCCTACATCTCCGCACAGGCCCGGAAGGACATCGGAACCGCTGTTGCTAATGCCGTTCTACCTCTGAACGACTCATTCCCACGATCTCAGCTCTACCACGTGGATTTCAGCGTTGGCGAGGTTATGTACCTCCAGAATGTCGCCCGAAAACTATATGGCCGGCCCATGGTTGCTGGGTCCCGAACACCGCTTCGTGATTTACGAAATATTCTTAAGAAGATGCCAAATATCAAAGATCGCTTAGCCTTGCTCCATCGGAAAGACTATGAGGGACATGAGCTTGGACCCCCGCCGACACCTCTGACTAAACGATCAGTCGACGACATCAAGTGTTTCCTTCTGGATCTTCTCAACAAGAGGCTAAATCCAAATCCGAGATCGCTCTTTGTGGAACATGCTGTGCCCACCGCGAACGACGACTTATCTCCTCTTCTTCTGTCGAGAGAGATTTGGGGTGATCGAGTGGGCGGGACGGCACGCTCTTATCAGAATTTCAGAGTCACTGCGAGAAGCCAGAGGGAGGACCTCCTTGAACCGCTGGCTGAATGGGCGGGTGGTGCTGGCGATATCATGACTGTCAGCTGGTTGTCCAATGAGGACTTTGTCTGTGGTACTACAACCCATTCAGATTCCCATAATCAACAGTATAACAAGCCCGGAAATCTACTTCTCGGGTCTGTCACGCCCAAAACTCTGAAGGCATACCCAGATCACCGGATAGTGCGGCCCATTGTCTCTCAAGGCGACAACTCTTTGGACTCGATGGTGGCGAGCCAGGACCCGTGGCTTTTTACGTCTGTTGTATCTTCGGATTACGACCCAACGTGTGATCTGGCTTTCACTTCGAGTTTCGATAACACTGTCAAGGTCTGGCGACGTCAAGAGAAGGCGATGACAGCTATCGGTACATGGTTACATGGCGGACGAGTCAACTTTGTTGTGGCCTCGAAGAATGAGGCCAAACCCGGAGTTGTTGCTACAGCTGCCGACGTTCCGACTGAAGCCGTCAGGGTGTATCAGGTTCAAGATGAGTATACCTCATGGAGCCAATATGATACCTACTCGTGTACGAGAGTCCATGATGAAGATTACGTTGCTTCTGATAAGTGGGCATACTATCCGGCTGCTATCAGATGGGGACTTGCCCCTGCTGTGAGGCACCTGCTCCTCATTGGATATTCGCCCAGAAGTCCAACTGGGGAAGACCATGAAATACCAGAAGACAAATTGAAGACTGGTGAGCTGTGCTTATGGGATACAATCAGCAAAACCCAAGTCCCTGTGACGAGCGCGAAAACCCAGAACGTCTTCGAAGTCGCGTGGCATCCAAACCGTGCTGTCTTTGCTGCTGCGACCTCGGCTAGTCTTAGTTTGGAGAAGGGTGACCAGTTTACAAAGACACAAATCCGGATTTTTGAGTATAAAGAGGGTCAATATGGGGCGATCAAGGTGTTGGATTGTCAGGCTATTGATATCAACGAGATTTCGATCATGTAAGTACCGGTATGACTTGTTTCGTTTTGAGGTGACATTGATCGCTGACCTGGTTACCCGCATAGGCCAAACAGCCTCCTATACTCATATGTCACCGCCAGTTGTACTGATGGGAATGTCTACGTGTGGGACACCGCTAGAAGCGACTTGCCTATGTGTACTCTAAAACACGGAAGTAAGTAGGATCTTGATGTGTGGCAGACTGGCTCGCTAATAGGCAAACAAAAGAACCCATTGAGGAGCTCGTTGGCGAGCGCGAAGTGGAAGATATCGGTGTGAAATTCACGGCATGGGGGACGACCGCAGACCGACTATATACTGGCTCTTCAGACGGCATTTTAAAAGCGTGGAACATACGTCATGGAGGAGGCGTCCTTGTCAGAAATATTATCGAGGCTGCAGGGCCCATCACTTTCGGAGCCTTCTCACCAGATTTTGAGAAATTAGTTATCGGCGATGGGAGCGGTCGAGTCTATCTTCTAGCCCTCAAAGATCTAGAAGCTCAAGATCCGGTTCCAGCAGGCATTCCAGTGGGCTGGCTAGCAGGCAAGTTAGCAGGTGTTCCGGGCGGTCTTACAACCCTCCGGTTGGGCGGGAAAACCCGGGCTGTCCGCAGACCTATTCCTATTACTCCACACCCTGAATTACCTCGCCCGGCCGAGGTTGAGATCTCAGATGTAGAGGCAGCCGACGAATTGCTCATGAAGTGCCAAATCACGTTGCACCCTATTGCAGGCGCCATCCAAGGCCCCAACTATGCTTCAACAAATCTATACCGAAAAGAAGCACACATAAACGACGATCCTGCTGAACAAAGGCCACAACTCGTTCTTCCACGGCAAGGACAGCGACAAAGGGAGAAAGAGGCCGCCGTTAATTCGCCGATCCTTGGCTCACTTACCATCTGGCCGCGTTCCGACCCGGACGATATCGTCAAGAATCTTCGCCACAAGACCCTGTGCTCTTTACAACACCAGAAGGCTGAGCTTGACGATCGGCTCTATGAGCTGGATTACGAGACTAGTATTGCCGATAGTGAGGAGACTGAGAGTGAGGAAGATGCCCTTGATAAAGTCTTTATCACTATTGAAGGCGATAGTGGCTTAGAGGCAGGGCAAAATGATATTTTGATTGAAGATTATCTCAATAACCAAGAGCACCTAGATGATGATTACGACGTTTTTGCAGATAATGAAAGTGGTGGGAACGGAGGGGAAGAGAGAGATAACGTTGTCTTTTACGACGATTTTGATGGCGAAGATATAAAGGAGGCAAATGTTACGCATTATCAACAAGAAGGAGAGGAGGAAGTCAACGCCATGCATTATCAAGGAGGCTTTGACTATCAAACAAAAGAGGAGTCCGCTAACTATCAAGAGGAAAACCCCTCTATCTTATATGATATTGACAGTCTCATTGAAACCAACATTAGAGACATTGCTAGGTAACTTGAAAGAAAGCAACAATAGGCCATTGCCTAGGTCTTTACATTAAGACCATAAAAATATAAATTCTGCAAGCCCTCATTGTTTCATAAAAAGGCAAGACATAATAAACTTGAAGATTCCTCAAAAACAAGCAACTTGATTCTTTTAAAAAAAAAACTTGTAACATCTTGATTGTAAAAAGGAAAGAAAATAAGGAATTTGCTACTTTTTACTAGGTAATTTTTGATAGAGCGGGTAATTTCAACAGGTAGTCTCAGCGGATAGTCTTAGCAGGTAGTCTTAGCGGGTAGTCTCAGCGGGTAACCTTAGCGGGTAATTCTGGCGGGTAGTTTTGGTGACTTTTACAAACGGGTAAATATTGGTTACCCGGAAGTTTAGATACCCGGTGCTCCCCGGGTAAGATTGCTCCAAGCAGTGTGTCTGTCCGGGTCCACTGTCGAATGGATTTTACTGGGCACAATTCTGTCCGGTAAAACATATGCTGCAAACCCCTCGACATGTCGCCAACCCACGGTCACACTACGAAGATCCAGATCTGTTCAGTTTTTGAAATCATTTTTTCTGTCATTACTACCTATAGAATGAAGCACGCGCCTGGTCGATACTGGAACACACAAGTACCATGGTGTACCTGAATTACTTGACCAGGCATGTCTATGATCAGTGGGCAACCAGCCAGCTAGCTCCTCAAGTCTGAGGCAGGTTGTCAAGAATACACAAAATGTGAAGTTCAAGACAATGCCATGATCACTGGTCAAGCTCAGGGCACAAGGATAAAACACCCCGGTAAGCGAAAGCGACTTTCCTCAACCCTTTTACTATTCCAGTCCCCTTTCTCGAGGCCGCCCACCTCAATCCACTGTCACCGACTATCGTCTCATCGATCTGTCAACCCGACATCACAGACTCAGTAAATAACTCATTGCACGTGATCAACGTGAATCATGCAATAGATGAGCAAAAGGAAATAGAAGAAGAAAGAGAATTGAATCTCACAGAGCTCAGGGACAAGTCCCGTCCTGAGCAACAACGCCAATCCATGCAATGCAATGGAATAGAAATGAACCCCCGATGCTAATGCCATGTGACCGTTGTGAAAAGAGAACCCCATCCTCGTGCTGCAAGACTTATAAACAAGTGTCGACAGCTTGCCAGGAACTTAGGAAACGTGGGTGGTAGGATCGACTGGGATACAGTTGAACCCAACAGTGTGATTTGACCATTATTGTCATTCGTCAACGAAGGCATTGCACGAGCCAGTTGGATACGACAATCATCGCTAGTTGTTGTAGTGATCCGGGGCGGGAAAAGTGAAACCCGGAGGGAACATCGGCATTCCGTTGGGTCCGGTGCCGATGCCGAATGGGAACTGTTCCACCTCAGGCTGGCCTTGGGTTTGCTGATCATTAACGTGGTTGTTATCGTGACGGAAGTCTCTTTTGCCTCGAAATCGACCAAAGTCGTCCTCGTCACCACCCCGACTGGATTTGGGTCCATGTCGTCCACCCTTGTCTGTCTGCATGCGTCGGCTGATGGCCTTTGAGGACACGCCAGCACCGATTTCGATATCGGGTTCCTCGACGACAAGACCTGTATCGATTTGTCGACCACCGCTGCCGCCAAAGTCCGCTGTCAACATCCACTTCCTGTCGGCTTCGGTCAACTTTGAGATTGGGATGACGCTAATGCCGGTCTGGTAGTCACTGCAATCACGTGGACCAAAGCCAACGCCCCAACGGGTCTGTTCACACACGTCAGCTATACTGTCATGACCCATGTCACGGAAAAGAAGAACGTACTCTGAAGGCGCCATTAGCCATAGCCTCCTTTGCGTTGACCGCGTCTCGTCGCGTCACCATTTTGACAAAGGCGTGGCGCTTGTCGGTGTTTACAATGCATGTCTGCACTTCACCATGGCGGTTGAAGGCGGAGCGCAGCTCATTCTCGGAACAACTATATGGTTGGAGTCAGTTGACGAACAAGACAATGTTTGAGAGGATGGTGATGACCTACGTAACGCCACCAACAAAGAGCGTACGGCTCAACACTACTCAATTAATTAGTATAAGCAGCATGATGGAGCCAGGCATAGTGCGGCATACCTTTGATATGGCCTGGAGGGAGAGTTCGGTCGAAATCAACCCATTTCTGACCTGGCTGAGTGAAGCCACGCGGAGGCGAGGGGCTACGGGCGCGGCGACCCGGTGGACTACGCTGACGATAATCGGATCCTCTACCACGTCGGTCAGGATCGTCCATACGTCCACTATTCTGTGAATCATGGGCATAGTCGCCAAAATCACGACCACGGGCAGAGCCCCGCTGCTCCCAATGACGTGGAGGAGAACGTGATCTAGATCTATTATTGTGTCTTGCTGGCGATCTCACTTGATTGAAGGTGCGATCACGCGATTGGTCTGCCTGGAAGCCATCTTGACCCCATGTATTAACACCATACGGTTGTTGTCCTGGCTGAACTTGAGGTTGTTGGGGAAGAGCAGGTGGGGCGGATGACGGCTGACCAGCAGGAGCATTATTCTGAATTCCAGCTATAATCATGGGAATTTTATCCATGGGGACGCCTTGATCAGCCAGCAACTTAATCAAATACACCTGTTGTTGAACATTGTTATCTAGGCCTGTAGCTGCTGGTGCTGGTGCGCCAGGGTAGCCTTGAGCTGGGTTACTGGCAGCAGGCTGCGGAGCAAAGTGTTGGCTCTGGGCTGGAACTTGACCCTGTGGCTGTGGAATGTGCTGGTAAGGCATGGCTGGTAGGTTTACGGCCTGGGGTGCTGTTGAGAAGGGAGCAGAGCCTAGAGCAGGGCTTTGACCATGTGTCAGTACAGGCACAGATTGCTGGGTTGTTGGAATGCTGAAAGGAGTGGCGGCAGGTACGGAGTTGCTGGTCGCTGGTGGGGCCGCCGTGTTCTGTCGAGCAATGTTTGCGAGGGCAGCCATGATGGCATCTGAAGCCTCGGCGACGGTGGGGTTCTTCTCAGACAAACCGGGAAGACCAGGACCAGGGGGAGGACTATCCACCGGCGTGGTCGACTCAACTATTATAGTAGAAAGACACAAATCAGATCCATGAAGCTAATGGATGCGTCCAAGTACGATATCAGCTGTTGGAAGACCTACTTTGAGCAGCTGGAGCGTTCAGCTTTTCCTTGAATGATTCAATCATGGCCATGGGGAATGTCTGGCCTTTCTCCCAGATATCAACGAGCTTCTTAATTTTCTCCTGTTCGCATGGAATGAGTAAGTACATGTTCATCATCAGTAGAGCATACGTGTCGAACGGCGTAGTCAGCGTGTGCATCTTGTCGGCAGGATTACAGTATACAGCATGTGAGTATTCGTTCAGATAGAGCGTACCTTTTGTTCTCCGGGGGCGTTCTGAATAATATCATTCATCAAGACTGGAAGCAGCTCCGTTACTCTATGGACACCAGCGGCGTAGGTCCCATCTTGTGCAGAACTATTGATGGGCTGACCATGTTGTTTGGCCTGGTCAACCCACTTGCGAGTTACGGAATCTACGACATAGAGTACTCCCAATTTGTGTGTGGCTGGTGTTTTCTTGAAATGAGTGTAGATCTTCTGGATGAGCACAGATTCGGACTATAGCGGCAGAATCTGGTCAGTAATTCTTGAAAAGCGAGGTTTCGGATGTGCATAATCCTTACCGGAACGTTGCTCACGCAGAGGGTGGTCAACGAGTTAATACGGGATCCAGATACGCCAGGAGGCTTCAGGTTTTGCATGGCATTCAGGCCAGCTTCTAGTTCTGCTACTGCCGACGACATGGTGGGCGGTTGAGCTTGCTTATTTCTGCTTGGGTGGACTACTGGTGGCGACAGAAGAAGGCAGGCAGCTACTCGGCAAGCAGACAATGAGAACGACACTGGAGAGAGCGCGTGTGAACTGTCACCAAAAGACAAGCAGAAGTCTCTAGCAAGCTGGTGACTACTGTGTGCAGGAAATGTACGAAGAGGACACTTGTTACAGGTCTACTCTACCGGCAGGATGTGCTGCGCAGCTATCTTCCCCGTGTGGAACGCGTGTGCGCAGTACCTGCCTGATGGTGAGGCAGCGCCTCCGCAATACCACCGTGATTAGAGCAGGCCGATGAATGATGGGTTACTGTTGTCGCAAGTAGAAGAGTAGACAGATGGCGCGAAGCGAAGCACCAGACTTGCCCGCGGGGTTTTCGGTTGTGGTGGGAGGACTTGTCGACTGCGCGCGTGTGGCAACCGATGAGTTGCGTTGGGTAAACAGATAGGCTTGGGTGGTTATCGATGGCAGTGTACGGTCTGTGATAGTTTACCTGATGATGGTGATGGGAACACGATGTGCGAGATGAGGAAAGATCTCAGGATGAGGATGGACGGGGATGGAGATGGTGAGGGGAGCTGGTTGCGACTGCTGAAGAGAATTTGAAGTGGAGCTGATGAAGGGGAACAGGCGGCGGTTGACCCCGTACCATGGGTCAATGAGCAAAAGCACTATGTGCAAGTATTAGCTTTCATTCTAGGCAGTTGCCACAGGCGGTTCACGCTAAGGGTTTAGGTGCTTTAGGCGCTATAAATAGACTGTCTCAGCGGTTAGTTGCGCTATGGCAGAACCTTATGGGCAGAGAACACATGAAATAGATTGAGTTCACAATAAGGTACCTGTTCATTCTTCGTCTTATCTCATCGCTAACCTGGCGTTATGGAGTATCATATCTCGGAGGAATCTTTTAAGCGGCTATAAAACAGTAGACACAAAGGTGAACAGGAGTCATTATCTGCCTCACAGAGAAGAGAGCAAAGACACACTACCGACCCAATCCCATGAGCTAGAGACAATCGGCCACCCGGCACAATGCTCCGCGCGAATAAATAGGGAGAGTTTGATATTGCTCATTTGGGTTAAGGGGAGTCTCGGTTCCCAAAAATCTCCGTGATAGCTCCTAGTTCGAGAAACTTTTATGACAACATTCATGGCCAACTTTGCATTACAGGAGGCGTATTAAAAGGTCAAGGTTGAGAGAATGGCTTCATGCTTTAGTATAGGTAACCGAATGGAAGTTGGTCTATCTAGGAATAGCTGGTGAGAGGCATTGAATTGCCTGTATAGGTAAATCTCTAGAGCACTTCGTAGGGTGGTCAGTGGAGTTGGCATACAGCCTGCCGTGGTTGAAGAGGCATGATGTCAAAAGTACATGAGTAAGTACCTCACTAATAATTTAGAAGTTGTCCTTCGTTTGTCGACATTCAATTCTCAGATAAACATATGTAGGATTAACAGATAGATAAATTTGTAGCACAAGACAATGCAAGGCAGCATATAAGCCAAGGAGAAGGTACTTGTACATACTAATCCCGTATGTGCAGCTCAGCTTATTATTATGACCTGGGCATGAATGAAAGGTCCGGCAACTCCTACCAAGTCCGAAAAAAAACGGAGCTTTGCCATTGGCTGACGGTATCCCCATCAACCATCCTATCTTTCCCTACTTTACTAAAACTGCCGTCTGAGTGATTTCTACTTTTTTTCCCTCTCCCTTTCATGCCTCTCCGTGGCCAGATCTCATCCTAACCTCTCCTCTCACATTCCATCACAGGTCTTGATATCGGCCTCTTGTACTTCTGAACAATGGCTTCCACTCTCCGTCTGAGCTCCTCGGCTCTGCGCTCCTCTCTCAGAGCTCCCAGCTTTGCGACCCGGACTGCCGCCTTCAACGCCACGCGATGCTATTCCGCTAAGACCCAGGTCAGCACAAGAGTCGCAAGAGTTACTGCCCTCTGAACCACCTTGCTAATTCATTGTGTAGACTCTCAAGGAGCGCTTTGCTGAGCTTCTTCCTGAGAAGATCGAGGAGATCAAGGCCTTGAGAAAGTAAGCTTGATTCCTGTGACGCAATTATCTAATATATCCCACTTCATTTCTAACGGCGCACACAGAGAGCATGGCTCCAAGGTCATTGACAAGGTCACCCTCGACCAGGTCTACGGTGGTGCCCGAGGCATCAAGTCCCTTGTCTGGGAAGGTTCAGTTCTCGACTCCGAGGAAGGTATCCGCTTCCGTGGCAAGACGATACCTGAGTGCCAGGAGGTTCTGCCCGCCGCCCCTGGTGGCAAGGAGCCGCTTCCCGAAGGTAATCTTTGGTTGCCACGTTGTCAATAGGACACACAGCTAATTTTTGTCTAGGTCTTTTCTGGCTTCTCCTGACTGGCGAGGTCCCGACCGAACAACAGGTCCGCGACCTCTCCGCCGAGTGGGCTGCCCGCTCCGATGTCCCCAAATTCGTCGAAGAGCTCATCGACCGCTGCCCTACCGACCTCCACCCCATGGCCCAGTTCTCCCTCGCCGTTACCGCTCTTGAGCACACCTCTTCGTTCGCCAAGGCCTACGCCAAGGGCATCAACAAGAAGGAGTACTGGGGATACACCTTTGAGGACTCCATGGATCTGATTGCCAAGCTCCCTACCATTGCTGCCCGCATCTACCAGAATGTCTTCAAGGGCGGCAAGGTCGCCCCTGTCCAGAAGGATAAGGATTACAGTTTCAACTTCGCCAACCAGCTTGGCTTCGGCGAGAACAAGGACTTCATCGAATTGATGCGTCTGTACCTCACCATCCACACTGATCACGAGGGTGGCAACGTCAGCGCTCACACTACTCATCTGGTCGGCAGCGCCCTCAGCTCTCCTTTCTTGTCACTGGCTGCCGGTCTGAACGGTCTTGCTGGTCCTCTCCACGGCCTGGCCAACCAGGAGGTGCTGAACTGGCTTACCGAGATGAAGAAGACTGTTGGCGATGACCTCAGCGACAAGAACATCACCGACTACCTGTGGTCTACCTTGAACTCCGGCCGCGTCGTCCCCGGCTACGGTCACGCCGTTCTCCGTAAGACTGACCCCCGCTACATGGCTCAGCGCACTTTCGCTCTTGAGAAGATGCCCAACGACCCCATGTTCCAGCTTGTCAGCCAGGTGTACAAGATTGCTCCCGGCGTTCTGACTGAGCACGGCAAGACCAAGAACCCCTACCCCAACGTCGACGCCCACTCCGGTGTCCTGCTCCAGTACTACGGTCTAACTGAGGCTAACTACTACACGGTCCTCTTTGGTGTATCTCGCGCCATCGGTGTGCTTCCCCAGCTCATCATCGACCGCGCGGTCGGTGCTCCCATCGAGCGCCCCAAGAGTTTCTCGACTGCTAAGTGGATCGAGATTGCCAACAAGTTGTAGAGATAGCATGAGCGGGTTGGGAGTGCTTTTTACTTTGTCTACCGGTGGGAACATTATAGAACATGTAGACTGGAAACCTCGAAGGGGTGACACTGTATCAAAAACGGGGGCGTCACATTAGGAAATGTCCTGTCCTCAATGATACCAAAAGCTACGCTTGTATATTAATTTAATGAAGTCGTTTTTACGAGCTGCTGTGTCACCATAGAAGAAGTTTTCAGCTCTGCGGCACTGAAAATACAGAGACGATGAGATTAATGAATGGACCCTGAATTCTCCTGGACGGCATGTGCCATTCGCAAAGTGAATGAAGATGGAAATCATTTGATTGTAGTTATGAATCTTGATCATTCGGGGGAAGTCCGAGCTTGTGTTGAGCGCCGATAGCGCCGCTGACAGGGCTTGTAGTTGATGGGGCGGACAGGGAGCTTACTGTGAAGGGACTAGCAATTGTTGAGGCAGGGCAGAAGAAAAATTAATTGTCAATCCTATTCCACGCTGAGTTTCAACACACAATTGTTGAAACAGTAATGCCGAGACTCTTGAAAGTACCACTACCAGAAACTTGAAGGCTGACATGAATAGAGGCGTGTCTCGGGTCAGATGCGCCGACGTCCATGATGGTTTCAAACGGATTCTCGTATATCATAACTCAGCATGTCAAGATGTAAGAAGATAGCGAGAAAATACATAAAACACATACAACTATAGTATACTATTACCCAAGCGAATAGAACCTGCACATGCTGCTCAACTTGTGACATTTGGTAGGTGACCGCGGCACTGCTCTGTACCAAGTCCTGGGTCGGGGATCCGAGAGACCAATCAGAATTTATGGTCATAGACGCAAGACGATAATCAGTGACTTCTTTGGGCAACGCTTCTCGGTACCTGGCGCTGATAAGAGGTGTCTTTAGGTAGATAAGAGGTTTGGCGCTAAAAGAAGTACTGGTAACGGGCTGCGTACCCGGGGGGGCCAAGGTTAGGTCCATCCTGTCCCGAATTGAGGTGATTATTCAATTTACTCGGCCATTTCAATTCCAAAGTCTAGTCAGATTTCTTCTTCTCTTTTCCCTTCTACATCACAACCGAAACTCGAACGAGTCCTAGTCAATCCATCCCTCTCGCTCTCTTCACCTCTTGCGACGAAGCACCCGATTGCCTTGGTCAGGCCCCCCCTCCCCAGTCACGACAACGAGACATGTCCGCAGCTGCTGCCGCCGGTATGACGCCTCCTCTGACGGAGAAGACGCTTGAGAAGAAGCCCATCAAGTTCTCCAACTTGCTGCTTGGTGCTGGTCTCAATCTCTTCGAGGTCACCACCCTCGGTCAGCCCCTCGAGGTCGTCAAGACCACCATGGCCGCCAACCGCAGCGACGGCTTTGGTGCTGCCCTCGGGCGCGTCTGGGGTCGTGGCGGTGTTCTTGGATGTAAGCTTACTTTTCACTTAACTCTATTGATTCCCCTCATATACCCTCTAACTAACACCCCAAAAAACAGTCTACCAGGGTCTCATCCCCTGGGCTTGGATCGAAGCCTCGACCAAAGGTGCCGTGCTGCTCTTCGTCGCTTCCGAGGCTGAATACTATGCTCGCGTCGCCGGTGCCTCTGAGTTCGGTGGTGGCATCATCGGTGGTGTCACTGGTGGTGTCGCCCAGGCCTACGCCACCATGGGTTTCTGCACCTGCATGAAAACCGTCGAGATCACCCAGCACAAGATGGCCGCCTCCGGTGTCAAGCCCCAGAGCACCTTTGCCACCTTCATGGACATCTACCGCAAGGAAGGTATCCGCGGCATTAACAAGGGTGTCAACGCCGTCGCCATCCGCCAGATGACCAACTGGGGTTCCCGTTTCGGTCTCTCGCGCGCTGCCGAGCAGGGTATCCGCCGCATGACTGGCAAGAAGGATGGCGAGGCTTTGAGCGCCGTCGAGAAGATCACCTCGTCTGCCATTGGTGGTGGTCTCTCGGCCTGGAACCAGCCCATCGAGGTCATCCGCGTCGAGATGCAGAGCAAGAAGGAGGATCCCAACCGACCGAAGAAGATGACAGTCGGCAATACTTTCAAGTACATCTACGAAACCAACGGAGTCAAGGGTCTTTACCGCGGTGTTGCGCCGCGTATCGGTTTGGGCGTTTGGCAGACTGTTTGCATGGTGGCCATGGGTGATATGTAAGCTCCTCTTCCCCCTCCTTCTTCATTCCCTTGACCTAGAAAAACTTTACTGACATTTCTTTACACAACAGGGCCAAGGCTTACGTCGAGAAGATTACCGGTGAGAAGGTTACTGCTAAACATTAGACGGCGTTTGGACAGATTTGCTCGATCTTTTTTAAGGGAACATCATTTCACAAGATTCACCAAAGAAAAGGGCGAGCATTATACAAACGACGGAATGATCTCAGCGGTCAATTGAAATGCTTTATAGACTTTTTTTTGCTTTCCCTCCCTTCTCCTCGTTGATGCCGACGAGGTAATCATGTTTTATACTTTACCGAACTTCGCTGTATCAGGACCGTCGCCAAGCTGATCTAAGGCTTTTTTGATGATTCTATTGTACTTCGCTATTGGTATTTGGCTTTTAGTCACCTGGGGATTTACTTATTGGTGCCTTACCTTTACTGTTGGCCCTGACAGCTTTAGACGATGTGCTATCATCATAAAATAGAGAGGCCATGGCGAACTAAGACTTCATAATCTATGTCAGTGAATCGATTCGCATGTGATAACGAGCATTTAGCAAGGCATCGTGAGAAGTTAGCTGTGCTCTCTTCTTCACATGTCTGCAATAGGGGAAAAAAAAAAGGCGTCGCCGAATCGGCAATCCTCGGCCGTTTCGGTGGAGTCGCCGATGACGACCTCCAATTGCCGCCGGCTTTTTAATGCCTCAATACCGGGACAAGTTACATTTGAGCTTTACCTAGAATCTAGGTACCTCGCTACCCTACACACGATGCCAGGTAAATCAAGACTCAGCTCTGTTGGATACCTTCCTTTTTTATACAGAGGACGCTGGTTTCTACATGAGTGATATAGAGACAAACAGGTAGGTAGTTTAGATTGGGGAGTTGGTCACTTGGAATCCTCGGTTACCGAGGCGGGACTATGGCTTGCTTGTGCGCTACGTCATGCCCGGCTCTGGTCCAGCTTGGGGCAAGAATGTGGAGGGGATAGGTGGTGTGCGTGGGGGTTGGTTGGTGTCTGTGAGTTGTTTTCTGTCGAGAGGTATGACTGGGCTTTGAAAATGTGTTTGCGGAACATGAATGTAAGTATGATAATGCCGATATGTGGTGTTTAGTGGGTTCTCATGGGAACGGTAGATTAGGGTATACCTGTGAACTTTGCGACTCAGACCTAACAGCCTAGTTTCTGGTATTTGAATCAAGTCTTGCTTTGCTGAAGAGGTGCATTGAGCGAAGACTGTTGTATTCTGCACTCTGGTGGCGAGGAGGAGAAAGGGGTCAAGTGACTCACTAGATACATAACTGAGTTACTCACACAACTCTTCCCATTGTCGTGGACATATGAACCTAGGTAATTTTTCAGCTACTCAAGTGAGGCTCAAATGCTCCAGGGCCTTGGTGGATTGATTGCTTATGACTTGTCACCAGTGGATAACAAACGCATTACTGCTACTCTGCCGTTGCTATGGTGTAGAGGAGGCTGTTCAAGTTCCTGCTGAGGTGCCATGTAACCCAAGTGATATCTTTTTAGTCGATGGTTTCTATTCCACGAGCTATGCCGGTGAGGACATAGCCGATCAGCATGGTGAACCTGAGCCTGAGCAGAGTACTGCACATAGAATACGCGCCTTTTTAACCATGAGAACCAGTTCTCAAATTACAATATTCCAAAGGTCCTCACCCAACCTTAGGGAGTGATGGATTGTGAAACTCAAGTGTTGCCTACTTACCAGATCAGTATCTAGAGAAGAGTGTAGTTTGCCATAGTTATGAGTGGAGTTGTTTGCTTCCATGTGGACACCTTCATGCTCATTCATGGAAGATATTAGTACTCGCCAGAGCATACGGGCCGTCAAAGCTTGGCACACAACCCCGGAACAATATTTGGTTAACTGTCAGATACTCTGGGAGAAAATAGTATATTAATGTTATGCACTTGTATTAACATTATTCACAACTGAATTGTTAGGCCAGATATGGATTATTCGGTTTACATGTCAGTAATTACACGCCCTCTACGAGTAGTTGAACCAGAGATGTAGGAGGCGTATGTGCCGTGACTTACCTGACGATCCTTGCGGACTTCGAACCTGTTTCTCTCGGGTATAGAAGTCACCCTCCTGACGCTCCGGGCAGAGTTCGATCGACACAGGCAACGAGTCGCATCCATTTTTCGACTATTTCTCGGCTGGTGATGTTGGGTGACAGCTACACTACATGGTTTGAAGAAGAGAGACCAACTCGAGAAGGATCAGAAGTGGCCCCCGCTAGCCTCGCTGTGTCGAACGAGTCGCTGTTTGACAAGATTGGTAAAGTAATGACCGCATCCACGCACGGAAAGGGGACATACATGATGCCAAACACTCCAGCTCTGTACCCCTCTTAAGGGACCCTTCTACACCCTGCCGTTACCCACATACCTCTAGCTGGCAGTCGTGGAGATGTTGCTGACCCTGACAGCATGAGTTGACAGGCATACATAGGCTGGTTGATACAGGTCTGTGACAGAACACTCATGCCAAGGCAATTTGACGCAACATGGCGTGTAAAACTACTCCTTCCACACTTGGAATCTTTGAGAGCATGGCCAGAGATAACGAAAGATGATCCATATTCGCTAGTCTAAGAATGTCTACCCTCAATTAAAAGATATGTGCGGTATTCTTCATGTCCCCGGCGTAGGTTGGTAGTAACTGGTGCGCATGGTAATAATAGCTCGATAATTGCCGAGGGTCAATGCTTATAGCCTTGTGTATGCCGGTGTTTTCTTTGGAAATTGCACTTCTTAGGACCTCATTATCTAGTATATAAGAATGATTAGAACAATATTCATTTTTCTCTGTTATGCTATGATTATCTGAGATCATGTGGAAATCTATAAAGCACGTGTATCATAAGTAAAGTTTCAATGCATGGGCTACCAGCTCGTTTATCCAACAAGTCCAGGGGTATATATGCCAGGCAAGGCACAGAGGTCGGTCACAGTCAGTCATGTGGAGGACCTCGTCCCGAATATCACAACTGAGCAATGGAGAAGGCCGGCCCTACCCTTAGAAACGTGAGCCCGGGATACCAATGAAGATCAGTTTAGTTATCGAATGTATACATAAAGGGATCGGTTCAACATAGCCAGAGGTTTCGGCGATGACGATGACCACTTGAGGATCAAACCCAATAGCAACTGAGTTGCTGCCATGGGAAGCAACAACATCACTGTCGATTGGCACACTGAAGAGAGTTAAATGTAGTCCGCATACTCGGTGGCGTCATTTCACGATAAGACGCGCGTATCGGTCATCCATCTCCCTACGGAGGACCTGCAGCGTCTGTGGCACATCGCCTTTATCGACGAAGGTAGGTTCGGATTGGTGAAGCCGAGGATAACCATGTTGTGCCTACGTGAGCAAGGACTGTGGTTCTGTCAGTAAGTAACTTGGTGGCTACACTTGGTGTAGCTGATCTTCGAGATTTCATGATGCATCATTCACTGCGAGATATACTGCTCGAGGTCTTTATATACTTCAACGAAAGTGGTTGAATACCCGGCATAGCAAATAGACCGACATTTAGAATCGTTTAACCCGCCTTTATAGTATGAGTATTCAGGTTCAGATTCTACTTTGAAACTCGTTTTTTTCTAGTATGGTACAAGTTGTAGTTGGCCGTAGTTCTGAGACGGGCGGAAGGAGATAGGGTGCCTCATCTATGTTTATATCATCTCCATAGCCGACTAACAGTTGGTACCTCAACTTCACAACCGTTCACCCGCAACGCCTCGCCGCTTCGTTCCCAAACCACTTCTTCACCCTCTTCTGACCGACTACCTGTTGCACACAATAATGACACATGACCCCGTTAATGGTGGTACCTGCGGTGACGTCGAGTATGAGTCTTTAGAGATAGTCCAGCTAGCGCACATGGATGGAACATTTGGTAGGAAACATGACCTCTAGCATCCCCTGTAAATTGCTCTTGCAAACGCCAGTAAATCTCTCCCAGATGCCTGGCTATTCATACAGCTACTAGCATTGATATTTATGTCAGGCCTCTTTCAGTTGAGCCTTTTAGGGCTTCAAGCTGTATCAAATTTACTTCCCTCTCGAGGCGAAAGACATGGAGACTACCATGGTGCAGCAACTCGATATACATCGATGCCTCCGTTGAAATCCCACAAGCCATAGGTGTTCCTGTTCCCAAAAACTAGAATGTATCATCATCCCACAGGTATATGATCTGGACCTGGGGCCAAAGATGGATTATGTACAGGCTCAAGTCATCTGATTTTGTTCTTGATGAGGGGGCCCAATCGAGTCGTGTTTTCAAACCAAGGTGTAGGGATGCACGATTGTGCCGTCTTCATCGTCGTCGTCGAGTTCCTAGCCCGCGGTTCCGAGTTCCATAATATTATGATGGCAAATAGTGGTCATGGAACTGGATGGTAAATGCAATCATGAACAGGCTCGCTGGAGAAGAACGAGCGACGTCGGAGGGGCGGTTCAACAGCTTGGCAGCACATCTGGCAGGTAATATGGCAGAGAGCGAGATGGAAAGGGTTTCCTTTTGCGCAAAGACGTAAAGGTATCTGATGAGGATTTCGCGGTCAGTCAGTTGCGGTTGTCCCAAGTCATCTATATGTCTCATGACCATTCGTAGACCGTCGCCCATGTCAGTCACTGTAGCAAAAGACCCAAGTTATCAGCTATTCTCGCAGACACTCGAATCATAACCCTATCTAAACTTCCTGAAACATTGCATGTTATAGATTACATCGGACATACTCAACTTCTTAACCGTATCAAACTAGCTGGTAACTCATGATATAGTATCCGTTAACTCGCGATAAAACATCTGCTGGCTCGCATATCTGTTCACGCAATTTGGAATGATCGAGTTGAAGACAGGGACAGACATTATCAAATTAGTGTTATCGCTATAGTGTCTTCGGCTTTACAATTTCGACAAAAATACGGTTTCCAACGAAGCTCCATCTCCCTTGCTGGAGACTGCACACCATGCTATTGATGTGGTGGAACTTGATTCACTTCAATCCAAAGAGAATAGGTAAAGGAGATTAACCTAATACAAGTCACAAGTTACATAGACCATGTGAAGACAGCAAACCAAAAAAAGTCAAATTGCATTGCTTGTTACTAATTTAAAGGAGGTCACTCAACAAGTTCCTTCCAAAAATCTAGGTGTAAGCTGCTTATGTAAAACAAGAAAAGGTGCTACTAATGATGCAGGCAAACATAACCCTAGAGCAGAAATAGTTTTACTTTCTATATACAAACGTAGAACTATGCTGTTGGACTTTGAATCGATTTAGGATAATAGTAACTTAACTACCTGTATACCTACCAGGTATCGAGTTGCAAACTCGGATACACCATCAGCTGATAGACACACGCAGGTAACGCACGGAGTTGCCGGATGTACACTAGAAACTCGTGAGCTGCATCATCATGATCAGACCACCAAGAAACTTGCACGGCGGTAAGCCTGACTGCAAGACAATACGAGAAAATTATACTTTCTCTTGCTCTTCCCCTGGAGTGCAATGGTGAATCCGGAGGATGTAGATGTCACACCTGAACTTCGATGAAGGAATCGGTCTACTCACTGAACCCATGTATCCAGAAGGAACATCGAATGGAACGTCAAGGTATCATTGTAACAGTGACGGCGGTGGCTCAGCCCAATCAGCGACGTCAGGATATCTCGATGTAAGATTCCAAATACTACCCGAGCACCGACTTCACCTGGGCGTTTTTTCGTTTCCTAGGTGAGGAAGTGAAAGGTTCTTTCTCCTCTGTAGGATCTTGGCTGTGTGCTCATTTATTAGAATGACAAGTCGGCATTGCCAGCAGTCAATTCCCAAAATAAGACAGAATCCACACTGGGTTTCACCTCTCTTACCGGCTTACGCGTTCGAGAGCACTCACAAGGTCTATGAAGTATGACTTGTGTAGCTGGGTACCTCTTGTCCAAATATCGTGGGACATATCATAATTGCGTAAAAGGGGAAGAAAAAAGAAAGACGCGACAACAGTACGAAGTATATCATCAGAATTGTTGCAATCGTCATTGTCGGTCTACTGCTTCATTTACCTGAAATTCGTGGCTGGCCCCTGACACCAGGCCTGGGGTAGCATTTCCTGCGGTCCCCATGGTTCTGGGTGATTGCTGCTCATGATCTACAGCTAGGGCTTAACGGCACATAAAATTGGCGTTTGGTATGACCGTTTCACGAAATCGAAGTAGCAGCAATAAGAAGAAAAGAAAGTAAATCGTTGCCCGGTCATTTCTGTTCACGCATGTCCCTGTCGCGCGTCTTGGACGTCGCCAATATGCATGCTAATATAGCCTGTAGGGTCCGCACCCTTTTCCCCAGTTGGTGATATCCGCCCACGGACTTATTACTCGTAGATAATATCCGAGCGATTAGTTTTTTGCCTCTGATGTGTTTCAGCTTGCACGCTATTAACACCTTTAGCAGTGATTCTGTAAGAAGACCCTTACTATGGAATTGAGGCCATTTTCTAAGAGTACTCCGTACAGTGGCCAGGCTCCGTCCGTGAGCGTGGGTTGGACATCAAATGGGCTACCGTCGTTACAAGTCAGGCTAATGAGAACATGATAGACAGGTGACGGCGGCACAGGGACGGGTCAGCGCGAGTCAAATAGCTGGGAGGCTCGAATCAATTCGCGTCTCCCGTTGCGCGACGCACGTTGCCGGCACTTATACACGTGATTTTGGGGCCGCCAAGGCCAAGAATGCGGAGGACAGTACCCAGAAATGCAGGTACACATTAGAAACTACAACAGATAGAAAGTAGGTAGGTAACGATGACTTCAACTGAGC
The DNA here is from genome assembly GCA_022578795.1 of Xylariaceae sp. FL0255. NCBI lineage: Eukaryota > Fungi > Ascomycota > Sordariomycetes > Xylariales > Xylariaceae > Xylariaceae sp. FL0255. The sequence goes on from MU388899.1 coordinate 80,061, forward strand.
CAAATAGTAGACCGTTGAGCTATGGTATCGTTACAACGTGGTAGCTAGTTATGATTTGTAAATTTTGAAAAGGCTTCACCGGCTGCTCTTTACCGCGCAACGGCGTGATCTCGAATCGCACCGGCGTGACACGAAATGGGGAAAAGACGAATTTTTTTTAAATTTTTTTTTTCCAGATTTCTACTCATATCTAACTGCTTCTGCATGAACGTACCAAGGGAATGGCAACATGCCGGATCCCGAACACAAACGATGAAGCTCGAGTCGCGTCCGTGTGCGACAGTACCCTCCTCGTTACTGCATACATCCCACGTGAAAAAAAAGAGTTGCAGAACACCGCGTACAATAGAAAATTTCCTAACCAAAGTGGCGGTATAGGGTCCCCCTCACTGTACTGCAGTAGTGTGGTTATTACGCTATCCGAAGTTATAGATTGTCTGTGTATGCATCTCCAAACGCAAGGTCTCTCGTGTTTGCTGCTATCGTTGCTGCTGTTCGCTGACTCAAGCAGGGGATTGCAGTCTGCACCTAGGGGAAAGGCAGCCGCTCAGGTATGTCATATCGAAGAATAATGGGTTTTGCTTATTCCTGTTTATACGTATGCATTTTCAAGTTCAAGAGCAGTTTGTGTGTTCCTGCTTATACGCATGAGGTTTCGAAGAGCGATTTTTGTTCCTTACTTATATGCATGCCTTTTGAAGACCCTAGGGTAGGCAGTAGTTCGCGTGCCTGCTTAGAAGTATGCGTCGTTGCCCTGACAGTGTGGGCAGACCGATGCTACTCTACCCCAGAGAGTAAACAATACTGATCCTTACCAGGGGATATAGCTCTCGGATGCGGCTGTTCCAAGTTTCATCTCCAGGGGTAGGAGGAGGCTGGCAACTTTTTATAAGTTAGTAATGAGTTATCAGTTATTAAATAAGGTATGATATGACCGGCAAAGAAGCTTTTCGATCCCGATTTCATACCCGGCCCGTGAGCACTTTAGGACCCTGAAAAAGAGATAGAGGTCGCGGCTCGGTTGCTGGTTCGTTCTGTGTTCTATGGAGATTCTAACAGAGTAATACTTCGTAATAACGGCCCGTGTGCTCTGCTTGTCCTTGTGCGTGGCATATGCAGGGTTTCACCTCAAGTGGGTATTTTTTATACGTGGGTACGCCTAGGTGCAGCACAGAGGGTTTTCTGTTGGGGGCTCTCTGGTTGAAGTCCCTTTGGCTCCAAGCGTGAAGTTACGATTCGAATAGTTGCAATTACACAGTTGTTCTGACTCAATATGATAGCTTAGAGGCGCTGTTGATGGGCTTGCGAGTTCTTTTTCCTTGAACAGACAAGAAAAAGATCTGAGTAGGAGACAAGTAGTAACAACCACCGATCACGCGAGGGTGACTCGGTAGCCGAAACCGCGAAAAAAAATGGGAACCATCACCAAATTCGATGACATCGAAGCCGGAAAGGGCAAAGGTCAGAGATACTATGTACAATACTATCTTCGAGAGAGAATGCTGTGTTCTCCACAGCAGCACTAGGTTTAACATTATTGGCTAATAAAGGATTTGTAGGATGGTGAAATCTCAGGTAGGAAAAATGTTGCTAGTTTCTATCTGACCAAGTCGGCAGGATCGGGAGCGTTAAACACAGTGTCTGAGAGGAATATTAGTCATGCTTCCCCAACATCGTCAATGTGAGAGTAATAATGAGCTTGTCGAGTACGGCCACATGGTCAGTGGGCACGAGAATAATCACGCATTTCCATTATGTGCGCATGGGATTGCAGAAAACCGACGATACTCTTAGTTTTTGGCCTATCCGAATTCGGTGCCGCTGATTCTTCAACTGCTCGAGGCGATCTTTGCTAAAAGTATGCCATCTTCTTTGGGCATCGCCTCGCTGCTATGTGATTGGACATAGAGTGAGTACCAGAAAACATGGGGATAACGTGACGTGGGGGATTTACGATTCTAGGGTAAAAGTTTTATTGTTTGCTCGCTCTCGTTCGTCAGTCCGACCCGCCTGCGGCTTGAGCGGGTGGGACGGATCAGGCGGATTAACCGCAATGATCATGGACTAGGTGTGCCAGGATGGTAAGCCAAGCCGGCACATGAAGATCTGCCCTTGGTCGAGACTCTACGGATTCTTGTGTATTGGGATTATTGCGAGCCCTTCTTTCAGCTCGGCGAAGGGGGCACCGTTGCCAAGTTGCTGCCAAGCTGCCAAAGTTATAGAGGCTTTTCAGATTAGGCGAATATCGGAGGAAATCATGTGGCAAGACAAGAAAAACCGGCGCGTGTGCCGTTGCAACCGGGGCGATCTTGCAGATGGAAGGTACCGAATATGCAGAGGGAAGGCAAAGCGTCTACCGGGATGCAAAGAAAACGGACAACTCTTGAAGCCAAGCACCGACGAGGTGTGTGGAGAGGTGGCGGCCATTCCGGACGAATATAGGACGGGCACATCGGCACGTGACGGCCGGGTTTTACAGGGTTTTACATACTCCGTACTACGAGTTAAATGGGATATATCGGTGCTTCCTAAAGAGTTCCTACCATTCTCACAAAAGATGTGTCGGTGAGGGGCCTTTTAATTAAGTAACTACAAGCGTGAGACTGTTCCCGTTAGAATGTGTTGTACGAAGTAAGCAACAGCCCGTGATATTTTAGCACAGTATGCAAGTAATAGCTGTGATTCAGTGATATTCCCTTCCAATGACGTATGTTGCGATGGGTCTTGGCAAATAAGAGCTCATGGCAACAGGCCGCTCTGCACCCAATTTGGCAGGTCTAGGAGCTGAGATTATTATACCGAGAGAATAATTTGATCTTTCTGTATGAACTGCCGGCCATTGACGTATATCGTGGATTTACACTTATATTGTATCATTGAATTGGTGATATTATTAGCAGTACACAGCTTGAATTAAAGACTTAGTTAAGGTATGATAAGGCTTGCTATGTGCACCGGGCCAAGCGATATCACACAGCAGGCCAAGGAAAAACGTCGGACCAAGCAAAAATGCAGTCTCAATTGAAACGGTGACAGAGAGGATGGGAATGCACAATCTATGGGGACGAAGTAGAGAATGAGCTTCACTCGCCGCACAAGTCCAGATTCCGATAGACGGCGTCCTTTTGAAAAATGGCGCATATGTGAAGGCGGCGCGAGAGAGCGGCAGTCAAGTGAGTGACGGTGTGGCACCCGGACAAGGACAGCGGGTGGTGAGTTTTTCCCCCTCCACCTCTCAGCTAGACTGCATACGTGTGTGGCTGCTTTTGAACAACTCGCGGCCGATTGAGAGGAAGAGTGAAGCAGGATGGGTTCTGGGGTTTCCATGGCCACAGTACAGAACATACTGGTGGGATGGACTCGCGAGTCGCGAATCACCTACTGTGGGCTGCTGACTAGGATGCGGGCTCGATAGGACGGATCCATGTCGTTATTACCGCAGTGCAGCTAGGTCGCTGGCGAGTGCAACCAAAACTACCTAGCTCTGGTGAAGACTGGGTCCCTCCCACTGCAGGCCGGACAGCCCTGAGCTTGCCTGTCGCAGAAACGAGAGACAAACAGGAACGGAACCTTGTTTTGTTTGGAGCTTGGTCAATTGAAAATTCTTATCAAAACAATGACGCTATGGTTATCATAAGCAGCTAACAAAACTCTAAAAGGGATCAATTGAAGAGCTCATGATCTGCTATAGTCAGAATATTCATCTTTTATCCAGCTGAGAATGATCTAAGTGAAATTTACTGCGGTCTATCCGTGTTGTCGTCATGCCAGGCAGAGGCATGCTGCAGCATGCGAGGGAAAAAAAAGTTCGAATGAGTGATTTACCTACATGTTCCGAGCAGAGATGGGCACTACGATCAAAGTGGGGACGTGCATATTGGCTGAGTTTCGAGTACTTGAGAAGACAGTATATATAGGCAAGATAACAAACTGTACGGGGTTTTGGCAGGGTGCACCCTCCAAGCACAGTTGTGGCTCTCTGCACTCCGCAGTTCTGTGTGTTCTTGGACCTGGCATCCTATCTCTAGCATTCCCTTATCACAGACTTTGGCACCCACCTAATCCCTGGCTGCATGCCATTCACTGGAGGATTGTTTTGATTGTACATATCAATGTAGCAGCTGTTGTTTTGGTAATTAAGGGTGTTGTATCGTGTCATTGTCCCTTGACATGAGTCGCAATTGACATTTTTTTTAATCTCTCAATGATCTACATAGACATTGGCCTATCGAAGAATGGAAGCATGCGGAATATGCGCTGTTTATGTGGAAATGCATGGAGAGCAGGACTAGCTGGACGGGCGACGGGTTGCTCTGTTCAGAAGGGTGCATCCGCCTACAGGTCATTGCACCCGATCTGGTTGGCTCATTGAATGTAGGCCATTAGCAAAGTGGAGCGGCACTGTGCATGCGAGTCTGCAGGACCTTCGGGTTGTACCTCAGCACCCCATTCGGAGAAGAGCTTCGGCGGGGCCAGCAATCTCTCTCTCGTCGGCTCTTTTAAGACGAAGCTGCCCTTCCGCAAATTGCGACTTCTTTTTTCTTCTCTTTCTCTCTTACCGCGTTGATGACTCGTTCACGTCAACTTGTCAATTCCCTTTAAGGAGTCCTTGACGCTGGTGCCTTCCACACACCATCCCTCTCCCCTCTTCCACTCGACACCGGTGAATAGGTTGCCCTCCCCGTCTTCCCATTCTTCTACCTATTTCACGTAGCACATCAACACCAACATTGCTTGCCCTACATCCTAGCAGCATTCCAGTCGACGCGTCCTATTTTGTTATCTGACGCCCCCTTTTCAAAAAATCTAGATTGTCTCCCTCTTCCATATAGCGAGTAGATCTCGATTATAGCAACATCCCTCGCCGCCATGGCTGAGAACAATTCCGCCGCTGCGCCGGCAATCCACACCAACATCGAGTCCGGGAACTTCGATGAGAAGGCCACTCACAATACCGAGGCTGCACCCGCTCCCACCAAGGCCAAGGCTGAGGACGAAGATGAGGACGAGGATATCGATGCCTTGATTGAGGAACTCGAGTCCCAAGATGGCGGTGACGCTGATGAGGAGGAAGAGGAGGGAGATGGCTCCCCCAGTGGTACCGGCCGCACTGTCCCCGAGGAGATGCTCCAGACCGATACGCGTCTTGGTTTGACTGAGTGTAAGCTCTACTCCATATATGTGCATGCCCTTCGTAACGCAATGAACTGACAAGCCTACAGCTGAGGTCACCAACCGTCGTCGCAAGTACGGTCTCAATCAAATGAAGGAAGAGAAGGAGAACTTGATCCTCAAGTTTTTCGGTTTCTTCGTCGGTCCCATCCAGTTCGTCATGGAGGCCGCTGCTGTTCTGGCTGCTGGTCTTGAGGACTGGGTCGATTTCGGTGTCATTATCGCCCTGCTTTTGCTCAACGCTGCCGTCGGTTTCATCCAGGAATACCAGGCTGGTTCCATTGTCGACGAGTTGAAGAAGACTCTCGCTCTGAAGGCTGTTGTTCTCCGTGACGGTACCCTCAAGGAGGTTGAGGCTCCCCAGGTCGTCCCCGGTGATATCCTTCAAGTTGAGGAGGTTTGTCTCACGCAATCCCCGTCCCGTTTAAACAACATTTGCTGACTGACTACCCCAGGGTACCATCATTCCCGCCGATGGTCGCATCGTCACTGAGGATGCTTTCTTGCAAGTTGACCAGTCCGCCCTTACTGGTGAGTCTCTCGCTGTCGACAAGCACAAGAACGACAACTGCTTTGCTTCTTCCGCCGTCAAGCGTGGTGAGGCTTTCGTCGTCGTTACTGCCACTGGTGACAACACCTTCGTCGGTCGTGCTGCTGCTCTCGTGTCCCAAGCTTCTGGCGGAAGCGGTCACTTTACTGAGGTTCTTAACGGCATTGGTACGATTCTGCTGATCCTGGTCATCTTCACTCTGTTGATCGTCTGGGTCGCTTCTTTCTACCGCTCCAACCCTATTGTTGATATCTTGACATTCACTCTTGCCATCACTGTCGTCGGTGTCCCTGTCGGTCTTCCCGCTGTCGTCACTACCACCATGGCTGTCGGTGCTGCCTACCTCGCCAAGAAGAAGGCCATTGTCCAGAAGCTTTCCGCCATTGAGTCTCTCGCTGGTGTGGAAATTCTCTGCTCTGACAAGACCGGTACTTTGACCAAGAACAAGCTCTCTCTCGCAGAGCCCTTCACCGTCGCCGGTGTTGAGCCTGATGACCTGATGCTTACTGCTTGCTTGGCTGCTTCCCGCAAGAAGAAGGGTATTGATGCCATCGACAAGGCTTTCTTGAAGGCGCTTAAGTTCTACCCCCGCGCCAAGGGTGTCCTATCCAAGTACATCGTTAAGGAGTTCTTCCCCTTCGATCCCGTCTCCAAGAAGGTTACCGCTGTTGTCGAGTCCCCCCAGGGTGAGATCATCACCTGTGTCAAGGGTGCCCCTCTGTTTGTTCTGAAGACTGTCGAGGAAGACCACCCCATCCCCGAGGAGATTGACCAGGCCTACAAGAACAAGGTTGCTGAATTTGCCACTCGTGGTTTCCGTTCGCTCGGTGTTGCTCGCAAGCGAGGTGAGGGTGCTTGGGAGATTCTTGGAATTATGCCTTGCTCTGATCCTCCTCGTCACGACACTGCCCGCACTATCAACGAAGCCAAGCGCATGGGTCTGTCCATCAAGATGCTTACTGGTGACGCTGTCGGTATTGCCCGTGAAACCTCCCGTCAACTCGGTCTCGGTACCAACGTTTACAATGCTGAGCGTCTTGGTCTCGGTGGCGGTGGTGACATGCCCGGTTCTGAGGTCTACGATTTCGTTGAGGCTGCCGATGGTTTCGCTGAGGTTTTCCCCCAGCACAAGTACAATGTCGTCGAGATTCTTCAACAGCGTGGTTATCTGGTTGGTATGACTGGTGACGGTGTCAACGATGCTCCTTCGCTCAAGAAGGCCGATACTGGTATTGCCGTCGAGGGTGCCTCCGATGCTGCTCGCTCCGCTGCTGATATCGTTTTCTTGGCTCCTGGTCTTGGTGCTATTATCGATGCTCTCAAGACTTCGCGCCAGATTTTCCACCGCATGTACGCCTACGTTGTCTACCGTATCGCCCTGTCTCTTCACTTGGAGATCTACCTTGGTCTCTGGATTGCCATCCTCAACCGATCTCTCAACATTGAGCTCATCGTCTTCATTGCCATTTTCGCTGATGTCGCCACCCTTGCCATTGCCTACGACAACGCGCCCTACTCGATGAGCCCTGTCAAATGGAACTTGCCCAAGCTCTGGGGTATGTCTGTCCTCCTCGGCTTCATTCTGGCCGTCGGTACCTGGATCACAGTCACTACCCTCTACGTCAACGGCCCCAACGGTGGTATCGTCCAGAACAACGGTAACTTGGATGAAGTTGTCTTCCTCGAGATCTCCCTCACAGAGAACTGGCTCATCTTCATTACTCGTGCCAACGGACCCTTCTGGTCGTCAATTCCCTCATGGCAGCTTACCGGTGCCGTGTTGATCGTCGATCTCCTCGCCACCTTCTTCTGTATCTTCGGTTTCTTCGAGGGTGGCAAGCTCACCCACATCGTCGCCGTCGTCCGTATCTGGATCTTCTCGTTCGGTGTCTTCTGCATCCTGGGTGGTGTCTACTACTTCCTTCAGGACAGCGTTGGCTTCGACAACCTCATGCATGGCAAGTCTCCTAAGGGCAGCCAGAAGCAACGCTCCCTCGAGGACTTCGGTAAGTTATTACAAAATCCCCCTCACTTCTGCATTGACAACACGCTAACTAACTTGTTTCACAGTTGTCTCACTCCAGCGTGTCTCCACCCAACACGAGAAGTCACAATGAGCTGCCAAGTGATAACGGCGCGGCATCACCCGTCAGGCCACGCCCATCGGCCCCCCTTTCGTCGAATTGTTTTACATACTCTGCCATCGGTTTATACCTAGATAGAATTCCGGCTGGCATGGGGGTTGATCACTCTTTATTCTTCCATATTGTTGTACACTGAATGATGCGGCGGGCAGACTTCGGTCATATACCCTATACGTCCTTTAGACTTTAATATCAAAAGAAAGTAAAATAACTTTACCGTTCCTTCTCGCGTGCTGTGATGTGTGGATGTGTGTTCTGTGCTTCCGTGCTTTGTGAGAGCATAGAGGACTATTCTCTATTCATAGCTTATTGACGATGTAATCTAAACTCTGTCTTCTATTTCCATTCTCTGAATGTTTTCATTTAATCGAAGTGTTAGCAGTCTTCAATGCGACTTGAGGAGGGAACATCGTGACTTGAAACCGGCATTGTTAGCTGATAATTTGCGAATTGCCAATTTGTACCCACACTTGTCTTAAAATTGAGAACGAACGGGTTTTAAATTGTATATGACGAACACGGTGATCAAAGTAATACTAAAAGAATGCAATCGAGATCTCAGAGTTGATGCATCGGTTTTGAACAACTCGGCCAATTAAATGGTGGTTCCCGACCAAACTCTGCTCAGCTTGACATCATCCCGTGTACAACGACTGACTTCAAATAAGAAGCACGCAACCAGTAAATTTCTCCTTCCTTCCTCAAATCGAGAAATAAGCTATGGAGATTCCTGGCTACTACTACGGTAAGTCAAGTCCATTCCCCGAATTGTCTCGTCCTTCCCTTCTTCACTTAAAACCTGTCTTACTTCTTCTCTTTTCTTCTTGTGTCCCAGCCTCTAAGTATGTGTGTTATACTGATAAAAAATAAAAAAAATTGAGAAAGATCCCGATAAACGCAAGTATTTCAAGATTGAAGCGAGCAAGACCGCCCCTCCGAGCGCGTCTTGGTCCTCTGATAAAGTCAAGAGGCGGAAGCTCGCCGACGAGAATGCCGCCGAGGAAAGGCGCCGCACCGAGCTCTCCCGTGGCCACATCCGGCCCGCTTGTGTACTTAATGATGCTTTAACGGGTGGTTTCTTCGCGCGCGAGTGCGGTGCTATGTCTGATGATATGCAGGCTGCATGCTTTGCGAGGGGATTGAGGGATGAGGGCTCTGTTTCGCTTGCGATGCCATCGTCGCGGCCGGAGTGGGAGGGGACATCTTCGGGGTTTGGACCTCAGGTGAGGCGGATGTACGTTGATGGTCAGGATCAGAGGACGGGGATGTGTGCTGTTCTTGCTAGTGAGTTGATAATGTCTCTGTTGAGTGCCTAGTTTTGTTTTGTTCCTTTGCCCGTTCCTATGATGCGACTTAGAATGCCGCCTGGTGGTCTGGACTTTGCTGATCACTTGGGACTGACTATGTACAGCCTCTGACGAGCGAAGCCTCGTATCTGGTTACATCCCTCGAGACGAAAATGGCCGGTAAGTCTCAAGGTTCCAGGCAATCCTCCCTTCCTTCCTTTATCAGGGGAGAATAGAGTAGAGTACACGGGGGAACGAAACGGCCTCTTCCAGTGGCTACAAACATCTAACATGTTTCCTTGTTTCCCCATGGCAACAGGATCAACCAACGCCTCGTAGCAAATTATCGCATGCGCGGCATCCCGCCGTACCACGAATTCATCCTTAACCAGCTGTCCGATATCCAGTATCACGCACCTACCAACAATGTTTTGCTCACATCGAGAGCGCCAGGACACGGCCTGAATGATAATAATATTCTATGGGCCTTCTCCCCTACCACATCTACAGAGCCGGGCAATGATAGGATGCCGTATTGGCGCTTGCCTTCGAGTAAGTCGCTCTTTCTTTACCCCGATTCTGTTTATACGCTCCCTGCAATAAGTACATGGCATGGAACTGCATCTACACATACGGCATGTGCATTGCCAATGAGAAAAACTTGCACCTACTTCCACAAACGCAAACCCAACATACACGAAACCCATCCATATCACAAAGCTCTCACGCTAAAATAAGCACCAGATTTCCTAGAAAGTATCCCAATAAAAGGAAACCGGGAAGCCAACGCCGGGTGTCAAGGGAACATAGTAACTCCAGCCCCGGCAGCTTCGTCGCCTCTCATCTGCGCCGTGGGCACGGACAGGGGCGTCGTAACCTGGGAAAGAGGCGAAGACCGTATGTCATGGCTAACACCGATCCCAACCAGCGCTACTCGAAGGAGAAATGCGAATGGAGCTGAGCCAGAAGTCGACCTCGCGTTCCGCGATATCTTCGCTGTCGACTTCCAGCCGGGCGATAGCTCGGTTCTTCGACTTGGTGGTCGTCCCGGTATTCTCACGACAGCTGATACGCGGACGCCGTCTTTGGCATGGTCATTTGTGCGCTTGCCGTCTGCTATCGCGCATCTCCGGTGTCTAGGTGGGAATCAGGTTCTTGTTGCTGGCCTACGGAGTCATTTGAGTGTGTATGATATGCGATTTATCGGTTCGAGCCACAGGACAGATCTCAAGGCGACTTCGACTGCAGCGTGCGACGTTTACACCACCAACCGTACCCCTCACAAACACTCAATTCAAACCCCATTATTGCAGGATCGGCGAAGTGAACTTGAAGGACCACATAGAGAAAGGGAACGAGGAGGAAGAAGCGATCACAAAGGTCACCAGAATCAGAATCAAAATCCAAACCAGAACCGAAGCCAGAACCAACATCACTCTCAACCTCAAAGCGGCCATAGGGCCCACGTCCCAAAAGTCCAACCAGTCATAATCTTCGAGAAATACTGCAACGAAGCCCGCACAGATCTAGGATTCGCCTTCGATGCCTCTACGGGTCTGATAGCCGCCGCGAACGATGAGGGATACATTATCTCCAACTCCAACTGCAACACCAATACCAACTACAACAACTATGTTCCGCTAGAATCAGCAGCCCAAGCCACAGTGAGCCTGTACTCAATCCGCACGGGCGCCGAAGTACGCGTCCTAGACGGCTTCGCAGGCCCTGTCGTGCGTAGCCTGCAATTCCAGGACTTTCCCCGCGATCACACCCCGTCATTGTTCGTTGGTGCCGAAAGGCCCTCGCCGTCGTCGTCATCATCATCATCTTTCGTGAGAAGAAGCGGTCATTACAATGATAATGAGGGTGACGGTGGTTGCGTCATCACAGCCTTTTCGTTTGGGGTTGCTGAGCTCGGGGAAGAGGCTTGAATGTTTCGCTCCAGTGATGGGAATTGAGTTTTGGTAATCGGGGTTGGTAACTGAGGTGAAATATGGCTCTGAGGTAGGGCTTGAAGATGCGTGTGAAAGCGAGTAAGCTGGGCGGTCAGTTGGGGATAGAGGTCACTTAACTTGACTTGACTTCATTCCGTATCTCCAGCCGAGCCTTAGCCGAGGGATTACCATGAAAGCGACAATCGCTTGACGATTGTGTCAACGAGGCAGGCAGACAGGCACAAGTAGCTACCAACAACTCCGGGCATTGAAGTCAAGCAGGTAGCGTTAGCACGTCCATCTACAACTACGAAAAGACATGTCTCGCAAGGAAAGGAACATGAATACAGGGACAAAAAACTTGGAGAAGACTTTCGGACAAGCTACACCTTGCTGCCGAAAGGAGATAGCCAGATGGTCCGGATAGAGGAAGTAGTTCAATCTCATCGTTGCAGTCAGACCAGGTTTCGTAATTAAGCCAACTTATCACGACCACCACAAATCCTGAGAATACCCTCTGTCGAATTCTCCTGGAGCTTAAGAATTGCAATGGCATAGCACAAAAAAACTTGATAACTTATGATGGTCTCTTGGCTTTTCTCGACATCGTCCGCCAGACTTCTCATTCTATCTGTCTGCAAACTTGACTAATAGCGCGTCTCTCCCATTATCGATATAACCTGTGTCTGACGGTTTTAATCTATTAATGTCTTCATTTTAAGCACACTGGGGTATGCATCCCTATCTAAACCAACCCAGGACGTTACAATTAAAAGCAAAAGGCGGGACAGTAGTGCAGGCAACATAATTGAGTGATCATTTCCAGTCAAATTAAGGCGAATTATATATAAAGACCCGGACGACAGACAGTTGAGGCTCGTATGTGCTTAGGACGACTTACACGACTCTAAGATCATTACATGGCAGATGGATAAGTGCTAAATAGACAGATAGAAAGTGGCGGCAGTATGTAAGTTGATTGGATGAAACGACATCTCACGCCAAAAACTCCTTTTTGCTTCATCAGCCAAGCTCTCCCGCTACAAGTATAACTCCTCTCCGACCCTTCCCTTCGGAATTTTGGGTATATACGACGCCACTGCGAAAAAAGACGCCATTTCTTGAATGCCTCTTCGAGGTTGAAGCTAACGCCATGAAGTAATGACAACTGAAAACAAACCCGAGAAATGCTGATCATGTTCATCATTTCCCCACACCGGAACGCCTTTCAAGGAGAGTATAGGAGCAAATGGTACTTAAAGGACAGTTATATAGTGACGGCCAAGTAATATGTGCCAGTATCGGCGTTAAGTGCTTCCTGCGTGGCTGCCTGGAGTGCTACTGTCGCTCTTTAATGGGTATGTGCCTCTCAGGTATGGGAAAGCCCTGTCGAAGGATTCTCCCAGCGTCCAATTCTCCTGGGTGAACAGGTGGCGCTCAAAGACAGGATTAATAAAAACCTCATTGCCGTCGGCGCTTCGGAGCAGGACATCACATTCTTCATACGGCCAGTTGAGAGAGAGCGACTTATTGTAATGGATGAAGAATTCGGTAAATACAATGGGACTGTGCGACCATTTCTGTATGATACGTGAACGCATGAGGGGAAATGGGAGGTGATCCATCCATGCAGGATGTGGAGTACTGAACTGTTCTGCAACAGGTTGTGCCAATGAAGGTAGGAGGTCTCGGTTCTCCTGGGTTGGGCTGATCATCCAACGCGTTATCAGGAACATGATGTACAGCATAGCCACTTTTTCAGGTAGCCTGTATATATCAGGGAACGTGGCCAAGATATCGGTAAAGACTCTGGATACGGGATGCGAGTAGATGCTATTTTGAGGATTGAGAAGCGAAGAAACGGAGGGATATCTGGGCCCAACAATCTCTTGTGCCGACACACCCTCAATCGCTCGTTGGCGGCGTTCGTAGAGGAAGTCAAGGATCAGCTGATCCAAGGGGCAGGACGGTTCTAGGTGGAGAAATGGACCTTTGAAACCCCATACCGCGCCAATGTACGGCTCTATGACGTCGTGACGTGGGTGAGGCTCGTCTGCATTTGCATATGAAGCGGATTTGCCATCAGGGCTACTCCAATGCTTCATAGGCATATGCTGATAACTCGGAGAGTCTTGAGCCCCATTGGGGCCTACTTGTACCCTCTTGATATTTTGTGAAGGATCGAGGAGAGGGCCAAGCTCCAGATGGTCACCACCCATGTCAAAGTTACGGCCGCGGTCGAGACTACGAAGACTATCCTGTTGAAGCTGGGTCTGAGCCTGAGGCTCTTTGTCCGACTTTAACAGAGGGATTGGGTGGCCATGCCAGGACAAATCAGTGCCTGATGCTGGGGAGGCTGTGCTCCCGGGAGTTAAGGCATTATATGCAGAGTAGGATGAGGGTGGCGGATGTGCCGGAGCAGGTTGTTCTAATGGAGTATATGAGGAGCTTGGAGAGGTAAGATTCGCTCTCGCTGTAGCTAAGGGTGGAGTTAGTAGAGCACGTCTACAAGCCTCAATAGAACATACCTTGCTGGCTACTTAAGTAGGGATTGAGCATAGAGATGATTGAAGCTAAGCGAGCTTTGATCTCTTCATTTTCGGCCTCGACAGCCTCTTTCTGGCGGATGACCTTCTGTAGTTCTTGATAGGGCTGTTGTGAGGTCAATTCGCTTATGCGAGCCTCAAGAGCCTCGATCTGGTTCTTGGTGCGCTCGCGTATAGCTCGCTGAGCCTCTCGATCTGGTGATGACGATGATGTTAGCCGTCTTGGGTTTACTGTCATAGAGGTAGGTGGGATTGTTGGACTTACCATTGGCTCGTTTCTTGGCCAGCTGCTCGGGAGTCAAGTTGGCGACGCCCCTGGACCCAGTCCCGGTGCGACGCTTCTTGGTGCGCTGATCCTCAGGGACGACGACATTGGCGCGAGGGGTGAAGTGAGAGGAGTCAGCGATGGATTCCGGGGAATGAGCGCTCAGGGAGGCGGAGGGGTGACGCTTATAGGGACTTTCCGCCGGCGGGCCACGCTCGGGGGCGGAACTTGCGGGATGATGGGGGAAGGCTTGGTCGGCAGTGGAGGCGGCGGCACGGTCAGTGGAGGTGATGAAGGGGCCAGATGATGAGGACGGTAGCATTATTATTACTATGGTCACCCCCGCCGCAATTGGATGTAGTAATTACTATAGAGATGGGCCCGTCATACGTCGCGCCACGTCCCGTCCCGTCATATGCAAGGGTTTGGTGGGAGCGAGGGGACCACAAGGCCAGGCTGGGGCCAGACTGTTGGCGGTGTGAAGTGTGAGGTGGTGGTATCCGTAGTGGTCGTACGAAAGGCGATAAGCAGACAACAGACCAGGGTATGCCAATACACGGACTACGTAGATCAAGATTCGATGGGGACGGTTGTACTATACGATATCGGATAGGCGACTGTCGCGCGGGCACGACCGATGGATGGATGATTGGATTGGAGACGGGGTGTCGGACCGGGTGGTGTCGTGACACACGGATTGGGAGACTCAGTGTCGTGGAATGGGACTAGACAGACACTTACTTGTGTCAGGGGAAGCCTATGATTGGTGCGGAGTGGGGCCTGCAGTGAATCATCGCATGAAACGGATTAGATGGAGATTTAATGAATCGTAAAGTTGATGCTAGTTGGTGAAACTCAAATATTTTCTTGAGTCAGGGTCAGCACTTGGCACCCCGGTAGACAGGATTCCGTGCCTATGCCGAGGGCTAAAAAAAAAAGGGTAATCTTCAGATCGAATCAGCGTATTCTCTGTGTGGCATAGCTGAGTCCCTGAGACCTTTTCTTCTAATTCACCGCCACCTAGTGATGGTCAAAAACACTATTCTTCAGCAGGCAAACAGGTCTAAATCCATACATCAGATACCTTCTTTCAAATTATGACAACTTCATTAGCGTGCCACATTATGGAGAACTCAGATTGTCAGTGAAGACCCGACCCGCGGCCCACCGTTGTTTATTTAACACCAGAGCGCTGCTTCCAATTTGGGGGCGGGTCTACTAGTAGGTGGCTGAACGTCTTGGCTCGCTCCGGCCATCCAGCTGCCAGCCTCGACCAAAGTTCTGATATTCATTTCAGAAGTTGGTAGACTTAGAGTAAGATCCAAAATTAATTGATTGAACCGATGTTATTGACATTGAAACTTGATGATGTAATTGACAAATTGTGTTTGATAAGTGTCTCCATATGCAAATTTGAAATTTGGCCATACTGCTCTAGTTTGAGATAAAGTAGCTCTTGCCCACTTTACAGACATCTCTTCCTTCCCAAACATCCATCATCCCCACATCCCATATCTCGATGAACCACACCATCGAAGAAGTGACGTTGACAGTTATGGAGAGCTTCATATGACTACACTCACACTCTATGCATACTCTATAAACCCACCTGTCAGTCCTCAACAACCGTTATGATTTGTCTGTCATTTAGCCCGTCAGCGCCCAGTCCTACGGCAGGTATGCCTGGGCAGGTGTACATTAATCGATACTCAGTACAATCCCATCTGGTTATTTGCCGTGTCCATCCTTTCGCCTGTAGATGGTTCAACTCGGTGATTCCATTTGACAGTTGTGCATAGTTGAGAACATCGTTGAGAAGCAGGAGAAAAGTAAACCCGCTTTCAGAACGTTGAGACTACAAGTCATCCCGCTTCTCTTTTGTGTACTGCTGCTTCGACTACCGCTTTAACGCTGCCTCAATATAAATCTCTTGCTATAGCATCCGCGATAGGCATAAGAAACCCTCCGTGAAGGCAAGACCTATACTGCTTGTCCCGTGTTGAGTCCTGTGTCGTTCGATATCATTTCAAGATACCTTTTTGTGGTCTATTACCGCAACACTGCTCTCATGAAACGCGTAATGGCTCCCACATGTATTTCTTGACATATGATTAACTTCCGACACAGCTTTGACGTTGCCTCAACGTTAAGTCAACTGTTGTCTTACAAGTCAATACAACTCTCATACGACCCATGGTTGCTTCGAATACATAGCCCCAACATACACAGCAATTACTGCGAATACACACTCTATCACCCACTTTTTCGAAGAAGAACTGCTCTCAGCACAGAAAAACAGGGCAGGGTGTTCTGATTAACGTCTTTCCAAAGAACTGGTGTCGGGGCCGAGAAGGAGGTAAGAGGTATGATCTTGTCCACCCCTTACCGAGCCGATTTGAGGTATTGTAATATAAGGCACGGTTGCTTTGGTTCCTGTAGCGAGGGCTAATTTGAACCTAACTATTGAATAAATAGACATATGTCAACGCATACGGGATCTATAATCCGTCGTGACATATACAGTGATGCGAGGTTGCTTGCAAGGTACCTCAAGGTCCAGTGCCGACTTCCAGAAATAGCGTATTCCCCCCTAAGAAAATTCAGCTTTTTCTATGGACTTTGCCCTCATCAGAGCTTACCTATTCATGAGCTTCTTCCGATGACTTTGATCAATATAGCTTTTACATTATCACTAATTGCTGGTGCCTCCAGCCGCAAGGCTGTGTCTCACTTGCAATGCCTTACTGGGTTTTTTCTGAACATTTTGATACCATCGTCACCCATCCGCTATGTTATGGCGTCCATCTCCATGCTACCCTGATGCCCACCACTGCGCTACCGCGATACACACCTCCGAGTTCAGAATCCCTAGTATTCCACTCACGAATGCCTCATGACACCCTAGGTCATCGCGTCACTTTGGCTATGTCCCGAGTGCTCTACGAACACATGCGGTTTGAACGAGTCGCGGGCTGGCACGCGCCAGCAAAGTGCCGGACTTCCTGGCAAGGTCAGTATCTATGAGGCTGCTCTTATCTCGTATAAATGGGAGTATTTCTCAGATCTCGGCGGTTCTCATCAAATTGTTTCTCCGCGATATGCCCAGCGGTCTGGGACCCTTTCCCCAGAGGACGGCCAGTTATGGCACTGCCCTCAGTAGTGACTGAATTGCAGGCTATCACGTTTGAACTACGAATGAATCGTAGCATATGTTAATGAATAGAAGACAAAGTAGATGTACAATAGCATGGCTTTGCTTTGATCGTATTTCGTTCCTTCTGAAATCCAAAAAAAAAAAAAATTAATTTCTTATTTTAATTATGCTGTGCGCAACCGCCACTTATCCCTCAGTTACAGGGTTTTACTTAGCGGTATAGAGTAAAGATCATGCCGATAGTATCAGGTTAACGCTTGAATAAAATTGTCTTAGTAGTGGTTTATACCGATCATGTGCAATGGTCTTCCTTCGTATCGGTTGAGTAGTAGGGAATGCATTCTTGAATAATGCTCGCTTGATGACACTCGGCTTTTGGAATGAACGGCCCAATACTGTTGATTCGGACGTGAATGTAAATATGCCTATGTGGAGTTGCACCCATGTCGTTGGATAGAGAGCTCAACGGGAAAGATTGCCGCGATGATGCTCAACGGATGCCTCTAGGGGCCTGCTGGAGAACTCAGCCTTCACTGAGCTATGACCTGAGGCCGCTCTGGAAGTGAAAATGGGCATGGTAAGGCGATAGTCAAAGGAGTTCGTTTGATCTTGAACGCGTTTGGATGTCGGAAAAACGTTGCCCTTCTGAGTATTACTGGGGATCGAGGCCCGGCGCCACCAGCAATGCATTGGTGGTTACGAACATGCCGCAGTCGTATGTGTCTGATCAAGGGGACATGTCGAAGCGGCGAGCCCTCCATTCTTATTAGATAGAGAGTAGGGTCCTTTCCCTTGGTGCTCTCGAAGGTTGTCAACCGGGAATAATTCCGTGTCTATATATCACTGATGACTAAAGTAAGAAACACTGATACGCTGGTCAATTAGCGGGTATGCATAGTCTATAGTCCAGTCATGACTGCTATCAAGATAGGGGTATTGAGGTGTTAACTGCATAACGTTGGGTTGCTCTTCACCTTAGCACGACGCTCTCTCAGCTGAAGTTTTGGGTTATAAAATATGGCCATCGTAGAGAATGGTGCTGAGAGTGGTGAAGTATTACAGCCGCGACACCCAAATGTTCCTTCGCAGACAAACTGGCCCGCCCGGTGTAGACAAGTTGATAAGCCGAGTTCTTTCATTGAAACAGTTGCACGAAGCATTTAGCACGCTTGGGCGGCAAAATCCTTTCGCGGATCTTCGAGAAGTTAGATGCAGCATGTTCTCCGAAATTTAGCTCTTAATGCTAGCTCACGTTAGGAGCTAGCCGAAGTCCTGATACTCGAAGCCGACTCTGTCGCGGCCAATTCCTTATGTGTGGCTGCTGTCCTCCTCTGCAAGTGGACGTCTTGATCGAGATGATCAAGCGGTGTCTACCTAAGTTGTCGTCACTTCCCTCGGAGCGCACTTTAATCCTCTATGTATGCCAACAACGAAAAGAAATAGAAATGGGTAGGCGGAGGATTCCTATCCTGGCCTCTTCTTTGAGCCTCGGTTATGGGAACTCTAGAGATGCCAAATCGCCTCGCAAGGCTAGACCAATATCCTTGGATTTATCATTCAGCAGCACTACCACAAAACTCCTTTGCTGTGGCGGCACAGCTGCCTCGACGGATATCCATGCTCTTAACGATTTATTTTCTGCCTCGACATTCAAACTTCGCGTATTTTGCATCCGCTGCTAGCTTGAAGAGCTTTCGATGCTTCTGTCTGGAGTTTTATTCAAAGGAGTTGCTCACCTAGCCATCACAATACATATCAATCAACGTTGAATAAGGTAGGTACTAGTCAAGATTGGACTTTGAAAAAGTATGCTTATCGGTCAACATAAACAAGGAAACAGTTATGCATAATCTACATAAACCAGTTGATAACCAAAATATTTATGGCCAGAATAAAGCTATGTTATTGATGCTATGGACCATCTCTAGCTTTCCCATTGGAAGCTTCTTTCTTAAGCTATGCTACATGTAGTTCATCTCTCTGCCTTGGTGAAGAATACTGGTACCGACTTTCCCACCTAAGAATATTCTCAACGATCCCATATCCTTCGTTTCATTTCCTGCTTTTACCATTGACCCGAAACGCCGAAAACGCCCTCATAAACAAATGCTATGCGCATTTTGTACTATGCCTTACATTGGACGCAAAATAGTATCATCCCAGTAACGCCAAACACCTCTGAATACAAAACACACATGCTCAAAACCCTGACAATGAGAACTCCCCTGAAAAGCCACGGTTCATGAGCATGGCTGCAATTCGCAATCGCTGCAGCTTCATGTCATTCTGGGAATATGATAGTGGGTCAATTCCCAAAGACATAAGCATCGAGTTGGTGATTACAAACACTCCACAATCGTAACTGTTGGACTGTGGTGGAACTTCTGGGTGGCGCATACGCCACTCTTTGTCGATGTAGACACTCTCTCCGAGGAACCGTCGCAACCATTCACGCATGAAATCAAGGTGATTGATTCCAAGGCCGCGGAAAGAGTCCAAAAACGCGATCTCCTTGCGTTGAGGCCTGACGACCATGACGGTCCAGTGGACTCCGTCGTTGATTGGGACTAGGATAGTCTCGACCTCGTGGAAGTTTTGAGGGGTCAGGTTCCAGCCGCGGAGCAGGGTTCGGGGGTAGACCTTCTTGTTATCCGCAATGAACGTCTTCCAATACAGTGAAGTGAAGGCAACACACTTCGGAGCGTCGACCCTATCCTTGACTCCGGCCGCCTCATTCACGTAGTTTGCAATGCAGCAAAGGCTGTTGTAAATGATGTCGTCATTCAGCCAAGCTGTCTCCGGAACAAGTTTCGCAAAATCTCTAGGCTGCAGATCCGCACAGGTGCGATGTAGGGCCTTGCCTTCGACACGGCCGTTGATCGGTGCGTCCTGCGCCAAGCGCTCCCATTCAGGTGCCAATTTCTGGACGATAGGCATCAAGCGGGGTCGGCGAACTCCTAAGTGTGCAAGAGCCGCATTCTGACTATCAATTTCCTCTTGGCCAATACGCTCTCGCAGTAGTCGTTTGATATGCTCCATCTTAAGGGGATCACCCGACAGCCCGAGGCGTTTGAGCTCTGGCAAAGAGGCATCTTCCTCCATATTGAAGAACTCCACCAACTCTCGGTAACTCGCATTACCATACATCTTGGGAGATTGTCTCGCGACATCATCTCTCACTGTAGAGGCTCGACGCCCCTCAGCACTGGGGGTCACGGGCGCTGCTGTTTCTAGTGTCGGGCGACGCTCCTGCGTTTCCGACACCACAGCACCCTCCTGATGGGCTAAGCCAACACCGCCGTTGCGGGTAGCTGCCCTACCAGTCGACCGTTGTCTTCGATGTTTGATTTTAGTGGGTGTACCGTAGTAGGGAGTCCATCGGTAGTTGGTACGATGACGATTGATGTCCGATGGTGGGACATTTTGATCGAGCCAGGTTTTGGAATTCGAGAATTGAACTTCATTCGGTGGAGGAGACTGAAGGATGTAGGGCTCGGGGCTAGAGGACTTTCGTGGAGTTCGGGGTTGGTCGACATCACTCTTTTCAGCAGAGCCTTTTGCCGCAGCCGGACGTTTGCTTGGGCCATCTTCGTCGTCGGAAGATTCTATCAGATCGAGAGAGAAGTGCCCTTGCCAGTTGAAATCAGGTTTCTTAGCCCTGAGGCGACGGGCCTTCTTGGAAAGTCGAGGCCGTTTAGGCGTTGGGGTACCATCTTTTTGAAGGACTCGGAGATGGCCGAGGGCATCAACAAGCTGGTCGAGGGTTTCGGGTTCCTCGAGTAGTCGGGCCTGGGGGTGGGGAGCACGGCGGAAGATGATGCGGTCGGCCGTGAAAGTCCAGGCATTGAACAAGCCATTGTGGACGATGGACTGCAATGTGTCGTTGAAATAATTCATGCTGTCTCTGACGTAGCATAGCGTATTCCAGACTCGGTGGGCGACGCCGACGACCCAGGGGGCTTGACGAGGTCCAGCGAGTGTATCTTCTGCTTCAAGCGGGAACGCTCCTGGCATAGTAGCAGGGCCTGTTGTAGGAGGGGGAGAAGGGGCTCCCTCGCGTCGTGGGCTGAAGAACCCAGGTGGTGGTGGGGGCCAAGGATGGGGACCAGCCGACTTCTAGTCAGACGGGTTCCGAGCCAACTGAGTAGCTCGGTTAGACTGTTCATTCTGCAGGGTGATGGAAGGGTTTGCGTTGATTCACTTACTGGTGTTGAAGGAGGGTGGGGGACCAGGAGAACGGCGGGGTCACTGCTGTTCACCGAGCTGAATGAACGCTTGCGTGTTCCAAAGCCGCCGTATTCTAGGCCAGGAGGAATGCCACTTGTTGAGGTCAGTAACGATCGTTCAATGCGGGGTGGGAACAGTGTGTAGCAGGCGCGGATGAAAGGGGAAATGTTGGAACACTTACAGTCCTAGGGAATTGGCTCCGGTAGACGCGCGGTCCTGCGTAAATAAGTGACCGGTGTTGAGGCCACGGTTTTGAGAGAATAGTTTGGCTTCGTTGACTTCATTCAACTGATTGAAGAGCTTCTGACCGTTGCTGAGGCCACTATTCTGGGGGAATAGACTCTGACCTGCGTTGAGGCCACGAGTCTGAGCGAATGCGTTTTGACCTGTGTTGAGGCCACGGTTCTGAGTGAAGAGATTGCGACCGGTGTTAAGGCCACGATTCTGGTTGAAGAGGTTGTGACCGGTGTTAAGGCCACGATTTTGAGCGAATACGTTTTGGCCTGTGTTGAGGCCACGATTCTGTGTGAAGAGGTTGATGCCACGATCCGGGGTGAGGTCTGGTGGCACGGGGCTACGAGAGGTATCGTACCTGAGTTTCCTAGTCAGGCGTGGCTGGTGGGTGAGATATGATGGCAAGTGGGATACTTACAGGATGGAAACTGTGCGTCCTGGTCGGTACTCTCCTTCGGCGTCGTCAAGCTGTAAGTCGACTACGCGACGTGATGGGTAGATGATGCGGCGCGAGCTGAACTGACGCCACTCTCCGCCGATCTCGACATTTACCTGGCGGGCGTGTTCGATGGCCTCTGCGATAGCGTTTTGATTGAGTTTCTGGCGTAAATCCGCGCAGATGGAGCAGCTGGTAAAATGCTGCGCGTCGAGAACGCTATGGGGAGCTACGAGGCGTGGGATGAACAGTCCCGAAGGCTGGTGCAATGTGGGCTGAGATGAGACAGACATGATTAGAGTGGGCAGTCGTGGTTGTTTTGCAAAGAAAACGAAGGTGCAATGATGATCAACTGATCGGAAAGTGCTTTTAATGATGGAAAAGGTGTGTTTTGATTGTTTCAAGTGCGAAAGCCGATTGTGCTTGACGATTGTGTTGATGGTCGAGCCTGCGAAGTTGTGTGATGAAGAGGGGAAGAAATGGGAAGGGAGGATGGAAGCAGGCAGAAAGGCCTGTTTATATAGATTTGGCGCGTGCCTAAACCAGTATAAACAAACGCGTGAATCACTGTGGCTACAATGGGGAAAGCTGTGGCATGTCCTTTTCTACTTTGAGAAAGAAACAACAGAGGGGCAGAAGGGGCATAGGCTCAGTGTACAGGCCTATAAACACCACTGAAATGAAAAGTTTAGGTACCTTTAGACCCGTCTGTACAGGCCACTTCTAGTGCTACGCGGACGCGACTGAACTACCAGCTTGAGGCTGAATCTTGGTGATGAAGCTCGTGATGAACTCCACATTGGGAATTTTTGGAGGTTTGGATGATCCTCGGCCTTGCGACTTGGCATTCAGCCTCATATGCACGGATCAGTTCCCGGCTTAGGTCATCACCACCTGCATCCCTGTGGTCTTGGCAGCTGTTCGGTAAGAGGTATGGAGTGCAGGTGATCTCATGGATGATGAATGCTGGGACACACCAAGACGAATAAGATACATTTACCTATCAATCATGACTGATTCCAAGAAGTATCTCGTCAAAGACAGAAAGATTATTCTTTAGGAGCTCTCGGCTTTGTGTATGTCTTGCTCGAGCAATATCTATTTTCAAAAGACGAAGGGAAAAAGCCCCTGGCTTGCCTGGAACATCTTTAAGTAGCCCCCCCCTGTAGAGGCCCCTAAAACTAGGGACATGTGCCTCAAGTACACACCTAACCCAGGCATCAGGCATTTCGCCCTTTGTAATCCTGATTTGGCCCAGCCGCCTTTCTTTCACATGGCCAGAAAAGGGATGGGACATGGTATTTCGGGGTAATTATTATTGATTGCCCCAACGCCTTTCCCAAAATATTTTTTATCTGGCAAAATTTGCCCTATCATTAATCTGTCCAATTCTCACAATCAAGACTCATCCGTCAAGACTGTTAAATGGACCTCAGTTGGCATAGGTACTTTTGAGTTTGTTCAGTGGCAAGGCCTCTGCGCTCAAGAGTATAGCACGTCAACGTCCACTTCAATTGTATCACTGGATACATCCTACTAGGTTAGGCTCAAAAGTAAGTACACATAGGTAGGCAATCCATGAGAACTTGATCTTTTGATCTCTTCGTGTTTGGTGCACCAGATAAATAGTTTATATTGAGCGAAGGTTTGTCATACTACTATGCTCATCATGATCACCTAATCTTTCTTCTTTGTCTAGAAATAGCATTGCTATGGAGTGCAGACAAGGCGCCGCGGGAGTTCTCATGCACTTTGTCTCGTAAAGACAAGTGCGTATATATACTGCAAAGAGGGCACTATATACTTATAGGTATGTATAATCTCCTATGTGTGCTCACTCATATATACGTTAGGAAAGATGTCCAAATCATATAAATCAAAGTAATCCATACACAACGAAAATTATCCATCCAGACCACAGAGGACATAGCCACTGCCGAGAGAGATCATCAGAATGATATCCAAAAGCCTTTCCCGACCAAAGCCTGGGCCGAACTGTACCCGGTGTGCGACAGGGCAGCAAGGACCGCAGTATGCGCCGTTCGACACGAGAGGACGGCATTGCAATCGCCTGCGGCATCGTTACCGATACTTCCCCTCAAAACTGCCACCGGTTCATTCAAATACGGGTCCCCTAATTCCATACAACATGGATAAGCGGTGTCGTATAAAGGCTAACGTTATCACCAACCACATCATTCTTGGTGTACGTGAGGTAGATCTCGTTGGTCGACGCCGAGTGCGAGGAGAGGAGATCCGGGTGCGCCTGAAGGCTGTAAGCCCCGAGCGAATAGTTGCCGTTGACACCCGAGTAGAACTGGGTGGGGGTTCCCCAGGGACCGGTGATGTCGTCCGCCGTTGTCACATAAAAGTCGGCGGACACACTGATGCTGGCCTGGCCAATCCAGAAGTACTGGTTCGAGTAGGTCGAGTAGTAGTACGTCCCCTGACCTCCAGCACTGGCATTGTCGATGCCGATGTTAGCCGTGTCTATGCCCGGTAGCGTCGTGGTCCATGCTCCGTTAACCCAATACTGATACGCAGAAGTATCCTCGATCGACCCGACTGGGACCATTGCGAGAGCGATGGCACCGTTCGACGGCTTGCCGAAGAGATAAGCAACACCATCCTGGATCACATTTCCGTAAGCGCCATAAGGGATGGAGCCGTCTGCCCAGAAGTGTTCATTGACCAGAATGACTGTGGGCAAGGTATTTTCGTCTGTTGTACTGAGATCGTACGTCAACCTGTAAAGCGAAACCGGGGGGTCTGAGTCGAGGGGAGTCAGGCCTTGTATGTGGTAATTGATAATCCATGTGTACGCTGTGACAGTTGTCCCATCATTGGAGGTCACAAGAGGAGGACTATCAGGCCAGAGGGCATAGCGGGTGCCGTCGGAGCAAGCGCCATCACTGCTGTCGCCGCACTCGTCTGATGCGTAGATGAAGAACGGAGTTTGGCTGCCGCTACCTCCATACTGGGTAGTCGAGGGTGTTCCATCAGAGTTGAAGTTGGTCCAACTGGCCGACGACGACCACACAGGAAGGTCAGGGACACCGCTGCTATCATAACCTTGAGTATCACGGCATGTCCAAATGCTACGGCTCCCGATCAGACTCGACCCGCATGAATCGCGGTTGAGCGACGGATCGGCAACATTACCAATGACAGTAGCACTCTGGACTGTCGGAATACTCGCTCTCTTGGGTAGAGCAGAGGACGACACACCTCCGAGCAACGACAAGCCAAGAGCAATAGATACTGGACGAGCCATATTGGCAATAGGAGTCAGACAAAAAGACAGAGTTGGGTAACAATAGAGTAACGGCTCACCAGCTATATGACGAGGTTCACCTCATTTATACGTGAAACTCGACAGCATCTACGCCTTACTATAGATTTCAAGAGCCGACAACCGAGCTACGATACTTGGTTAAGGGTAAGGGTTAGTTTGTTCGCCGGGGGTGGGATTCGGAGAATTACTACCTACCTCTTTAGGATGGCTGACGTTTCTGCTCGCTTGCAGATCCTCCTCTTTTGGATATGTTCGCGAGCTTGTTTTTTTCACGAAAACAGAACTTCGGGGTGGTGTTTTAACAAAGTTGTCGCGATACAAACTAAACTTCCCCTCAACACGATCTTGGCACTCGAACTTCCTGCATCTCTCGGGCTGTAGAACACCGCTAGTAAATTACCGAAACAGATATATAACAAGATCGAGAGAATTGGGGGATAAAACAATAAGCTTTGTACCCAGAGGTGAATAGCTAACCCTGCATGCAAGTAAGTGAGTCGTCACTATATGGGTTTCCAGAATTGGGAACTCAGAAATGATGAGAACTTGAAAATTGGGGCACCACCATCTGAATTCAAAGCCACTAGCATGTATGTTGTCGTTTTCACCATGTTGAGCACAGTACCATTGTGCGAAGTGCATGAAAAGAGCCAATCACTGACGAATCTGAAACGTCGCTGTCGATCCTCCTCAATGGTGTGTGGTATTAGTAAAAACTGATGATGTTATCACCGCAAAATGCCCGGAGCATTTGGTAATCTATTCTTGCCCGTTTTGTCAGCGAGAAGCCAGAAACGCTTAATGGCTGTCTTTGCCCTTCGCAAACCTGTCCAGAGAGATGACCTTCGCATCTTCATGAGATCAAAAGGCGCCTCATTTGATATGAAACTGTCGTGTATGAAACACGGACAAGGGGAAATTCCGAAATTTACAAAATAAGGTTCAAAACAACGGTTGGTCTTCTATTCCAGTTGAGTAAAATGATCCACATGGTCGAAGGGATCGTCACCCCCAGTCCGGCAGCTAACCTTGGACTGTCTAGTGGCGGAACTACAAACACGCCGTGATCTATCGCGGGTGGGGAAGTTTGTCTCTGCAATAACGTCAGACAAGAAAGATATGTAAATACTTCTCATCTAAGCTTGAAAGCATACAGTCTAGTTGGTGACGTGAGATACATTTGGCAACCTCAAGTGCGGCCCGAGAACAGAGCGCCAACGGTCATTTCTCAGGTCTGTTACTGCCAAGCTGACAGGAACGGCGGCGTGCGTACGTGGCTCAACCTCCCGACTTATTAAATGTGCTAGGTTCGCTACACCTCCACACTCCCCCCTTCAGGGGTGTGGTCGCGTGGTCTCGTGGTCTCGTGACTGACACTTCCGGAGCGCTCATTGTCATGTGCTGAGAAACTCCCTATCCCAACAGTCTTAGCATCTGAACGAAGCCGGAGCCTCACGGAGGGCCACAATAACTGGGGTTGACGACCGAAATAGACGCCCCTACCCGGATAAAGTGGCCTCTTCGGCCATGTACGTGAATATTGTTACGCTTACCTACATTGATCACTTTTATGTCTTCCTTCCAAAGACCCCAGCTTCTCCATGGTGATAATCGTTATATCCTCGATTAGTAAAAGAGGCATTTCTTGCTCGCATAGCCATCCGTACTTGAATTGTAAGTGCTATGGAGATGAATGAGGTGACTAGATTAGACTAATGTTGATGAAGATGGCTCAATTCGCATTCATGGTTGTCTCTTTGGTCCGGAAAGCCTGCATGCGACAACGTAACTTTGATGTCATTTTCCCACTAGGTATATTTCGACACTCCAGTGAGATGGAAAAGCGAAATCGAACAGAAAAGAAGAATCGTGTGCAAGGGACGGCCCGAAGCACGTAGGAAGAGAACGCGTTTGGTCTGTTGTCAGCATTAGCGCAGGTTCGTGTCCTTGGGATGAAAAGAGTCAAGAAGGGTCTAAAAGCTGGAAATAGTCGATTCCCGTCTTCGACAGCCGTCCGACAGCACCCCACACTAAAACCCCACTCTCGACTACCGTGCTGAGATCCCGTCGTCACGACCGCCAACGAGGTATCCAAAGAGATGGAAGAGACTGTGCGTGTTTGCGCTTCCATCATGGCACCTACTGTGATTGTACACTCTGTGCGACGCCGCAAGGTGTAGCCTGACCCGGATTCTGAGCACTCTGTTCGGTGTGCTGTGTTTTAAGACGCCCCTCCCCTGATATTTATTCACTCAGTTCCGTTTGATGTAAGCTTCGATTTTAGGCGCCTTGCAATTCCCGACTTCGATGCCGTGATGTGTGGCGCTCCGCTCCGGGCCAAAGCCCGCCTACAACCTGGGTAGTCCATTGTTTAAAAGGCGCCATCGTCAGCTTTTCATCCTATCATCTGATTACATAGTCATCTATTCTTCTATTGATATTACTGGCACTGCTACCTCCTCTATCATCAATACATCACTGTTTTCTCCGACAGTTGTGTGCCTTTCTAAATTTGCCTTGTTTGAAAAAAAATTCACAATATACTGTTTGACGTCCGTGGATATTCACCGCTTCTTGTACCTGGGAGTTGTCTGGGCTCAAGTGCTAAGACCCTTATAAGGGAAACGTTTAGACATGCCATACTACGACATAGGTATCTAGATCCCTATTCAGATAAGCTACGCTTTCGTCGCTGACCTGAATTCAGTCATCGTAGGGGCCGGCCCGGTCGGGCTCATGCTGTCGACATGTCTAGCCCGGTTTGGGTATAAGATCAAGCACATAGACAACCGTGCCGAGCCTACACCTACAGGCCGCGCAGACGGTATTCAGCCTCGCTCTCTGGATCTTTTGAGGAACATCGGCTTGAAATCAGCCATCATGGCTCGAAAGCCTGCAAGAGTCTATGAGGTTGCTTTTTGGGACCCTTCAGACAACGACCACGGCATCACTAGGACAGGAACATGGGCCAGCTGTCCAGCATTCATCGACGCCAGATATCCCTTCACGACTCTCTTGCACCAGGGCCACATAGAGAGGGTCTTCATTTCCGACTTGGAAAAGCATGGTGTCAGACTCCAACGCCCCTGGAAAATTACGGGGTTCGAGACAGACAAGGACCGAAGTTCAGAGTACCCAGTGGAAGTGAACTTGGAGCATGTCGATGGCACCGCTGGGGAAACGATCCACGCCAAGTATCTCTTCAGCGGTGAGGGCTCTCGGTCTTTCGTCAGGGAGAAACTCGGAATCGCTATCACCCATAAGGATCCTATCTCCCACGTGTGGGGCGTGATGGATGGTGTTGTTGAGACTGATTTCCCAGATATCCAGGTTCGTCTCCAGTAGGTCACATGGATTTGGCATAGAGCTGACCCGTGGTAGATGAAATGCACAATACATTCAGAGCACGGATCGATAATGGTCATTCCGCGAGAGGACAATATGGTCCGCTTATACATACAGATCGCCTCCTCTACAGATCCGGATTGGAGCCCACGCAAGACAGCAACGCAAGATCAGGTGCAGGCATCCGCCAAGAAGATCTTACATCCTTATTACATCCATTGGGAAAAGGTGGCATGGTATTCAGTCTACCCCATCGGTCAAGGCATCTCTGAAAAGTATACACTCGATCACCGAGTTTTTCTTGGAGGAGATGCTTGTCACACCCACAGTGTAAGCTTCACTATACAGTCTTTCAGGTAATTTTAGCGGCCCCAGGCTAACATCAGCGCATGCAGCCGAAAGCTGGTCAGGGTATGAACACAGCATTTTTAGATGCTCATAACTTGGCCTGGAAAATCCATGCCGTAGAGGCTGGCTTTGCTAAGCGAGAGATTTTAACTACCTACGAGCCCGAGCGAAAAGACGTAGCGGAGACACTCCTGTCATTCGACAACAAGTATGCAAAGCTGTTTTCCGAACGATTGCCGGCCGCCAACGAGGTCCAAGCAGCTTCCAAGCACACCAATGGTCATGGAGAGGACAATGAGTTCGTCAAGACATTCAAAGAATCTTGCGAGTTCACGAGCGGATATGGAGTGGCTTACAAGCCCAATGCATTGAACTGGTCAACAGATCATGCAGCTCAGTCTGCCATCATCCATCCATCAGGAACTAAGCTCCGAACAGGACGCCTGATGACCAATGCTGATGTAACACGAGTTGTAGACGCCAATATTGTTCATCTGGAGCAGGAAATCCCCTGGAATGGCTCATTTCGAATTTACATCTTCGCTGGCAATCCAGCTATGACTGCGAAGGCCCTGTATGACTTTTCTTTCGAAGCAGGCAAGAAAACGTCATTTCTTGGCGTCTATCTACGGCCAGATATAAGCACAGTGACTCACCACGAGAGGTACAATCCGCACAGCCTGTTCTTCACCATTTGCACCATCTTCGCCGCCCATCGGCCGGAGATCGAGATCTCACGGGACCTACCGGGTCTGCTTGGCCGTTATCGGCACTTGGTGTACGCCGACGACAGATGGGATAGACGAGTTCCGGATGCGACGGCACCGGCACATGCCAAGATGGGCTTCAACGAGGAGAAAGGCGGGGTGGTTGTGGTACGGCCTGATGGGTATGTCGGTCTTGTCGCGAGTCTGGTAGAGGGAACCGAAACTGTGGATGCACTGAATACGTATTTCAATGCTTTCTGCGTCAAGGAGCTGGGTACGGATATGGCTCGTCTGTGAGAGGCACTGCGAGGTCATTCGTAGGTCTGCAGCAAGATTCATATCGAGAGGGGCAGCATAGCGAAGCTTTCGGGTCTTTATATCCCCTGAACTCCATAAGTCATCTTTCATACCGAGGTGTTGCAATATATCTCATTATTGTCGTTAGACGGAACTGATTTTAGTTGCATCTCTAGGTATCCTCGCAAAGAGAGGAAGAGAGAAATGATATTGTCTTGCCCATTATAAGCTTACATCATAAATATTGAAGCTATGTTTCTATCATTGTTTAAGCCACCAAGAGAGTGTATCAAGATCTAGACAGAAGTGCTTGCCTCGTGTACTTACAAGTGCTGAAAGACTCTGTGGGCTGTCATGTGGAACGGAACCTCGTTCCTTCTCACGACGGCAACAGCGGACCACAAACGACCCAAAGAGCCGCGACTTCCATGCAACCCAGAAGGAAAAGGGAAGAGAAGAAATTGCGTTCCAGTAGAAGAAGTGCAACTTCTCATTCTGCTCATACTTTGCCACGTGGTGCATTTCGTCTAGAAGAGCATCCCATTTCATCACGTAAAGGTTGAGAATTTCAAAAGTACACGGTGACAGCGCCGAAGATTTTTTGCGTCGACAATTCAAAACTCACCCCAAAACTCCTCCCCGTCTTTGTTCAACAAATTGAGTTACTAGACATCTTGATCAGAAGTTCAAGTTACATTGAATGAAGCTCTTGCTCATCTCTCGCGATGCTTCATCGATCTCCCACCCATTTTGGACCCATGGATCGTGGTGGTGCTTCGAGTCACTCGATTCATCGTTCTTTTTCTATGTGCGAGTGGAGGCCTTTTGACTTAGTTCAGAAGAAATCTGGGCTTCACAACCTCAGCCGAGCTGGCTATGATGAGGAGAGTGAGTCCTGCTGTCTACATTTTTATCTGCTTCGGCGTCTGATCATTCTCAGAGTGCCGCAGTGTACTTGTTAGATTCTGCGGACATGTACCGAGGAACTATCAGTACAAGGACGGTATTCAACAGGTAGAGTGCTCACATTCATTAGGAGACTTTCTCCGAAATACTCAAGTCTTCCAGGTTTTCCTCGTCCTACGAGAGCATCTTGGAGACGAGAATCTGGACCTTGCTGGAGGTGTCCTATATGAGCTGATTGAGGTTGACTGTGAGCACACTGACGATCCTGGGGCTGCCTTCCAGAGATGGCGATACGACCATATGTGTAGATATGTCAGCACTGTCTCCCAAATCAAAACAGATCCCGCATCTAATCCATTAGCATAGGCCGACTTGGAGCTCCCCCATATTCCTCACATGACAACTATCGCGTCCTCCATCATCCCCACCGACCGGCTCGCACGCTGGCGCCGAGAGCACTCTGAGCGATACCGTTTCGTCCTCTCTGATTCGTCTCCTGCAGAACAGCGACTCTCTGGCGATCCAAGCTGCATTCGAAATAAGAAAGCCTGGCTCATAGAACACACACTATTCGTATCCAGTCGGTCGGATGGTACCCGACCCATGCGCAGTCCTAATCCTAAGGAATTTCATGAGATTCAATGGAATAGTCACTACGGGGGTCACGGGAAACTTGTTGAGGAGCGCCAATATCCTCTCTCACCCTTGAACCGGCCTGATGAAGAGTCTTTACCAAGGACAGCAGATGCTACTCAGAACCCTCTGACGCGATCAGAGCGTCTTCGCCAATCGCTTTCAAGTCTAAGTATAGTGGAAAAAGCGATTGACAGAAAGGGAAAACAGAAAAAGAACCACGATTTAGAGCAGAAACGTCTAAGCTGGATGGCCGGTCCTTTTGCTTTTGAAGCAGGCTCCCTATTCAAAGATCGGAGAACAAACCGTAATACTGTTACTGTTCCTTTCCCTAAAGACTGTCAAATCCCAAATGCGATTTTTGCGAGAAAATTTCTTCTCATAGATCAAGGAGAAAACCTGCCTTCAGACTTGCCAATCTCTCAAATGCCAACCGCCGAGTCCAAAGCTACGGATACAATAGTTGAGGCGGTCACTGCTGGACTGTTGAATCAACCATCTCCATGGCTATTCCGTGGACCCTTTACACCGCAACTTGGTTTCGATGGAGGTCTTGATTATCAATGGGGCAGTAGCGAGTCTGGTGTGATCTTTCGGAGGTTTGATAGAGAGGCGGACGTATCACAGGCTTCTCGACTTGGGCAGAACTCTTCGTTGCACGGCGACTCACACTCGCAACCTCTGCATGCTCTTGCAGGGAGCGCTTCGCCATCTAAAAGGAGGGGCCAGCTTTTTGATTATGGGAGCGATACAGAGGCTGAGTATCATTTGTCGATGTGTCCAACTTCCTGTGATTCGCTTACAAGCGTGCCGTTACAGCACCCTCAGTCGTATCCTTGGTCTGAAGAAATCAAATACGAGCCTTTCAATATACCCTCGGGTACATTGCAGCAGCCGATATCCAAGAGGTAAGTGCTGATACGTTGATGGGACATTGTTTAGCAACGTACTGACGGTAATTAGGCACGAGCCCGATTATCGTGATGTCCCTCTATTTGATAACATCGAATTTACAATACAAACTGATCAGTCCGAATGCTGCCGCCTCGAATCGAATCGAAAGACAGCTGTCATCGAGAGACCTTGGAGAGCCTCGTCCGACTCAGCCTGGTTACCTAAAATGGGTTCTAGCTTGGCGACGTGTAGTGTAAACAGACAGTGGGTGAGTAGTTCTAAACTGGGCCTTTTCGCCTCCACGCATCTACTGCACATGGAGCTTTCAGCAAGCTCAAACTTAAGTCTTTGGTGAAAGGATTGTCCATTGAAGTCATGTTGACCACCAAACGTGTCACTTCTAATCTTTCTTCTTTGACAGTACGGCCAGGAGAGAAACCAGGGGGATCTCTCGCACAGCAAGCAACAAAACGACACGACAGACACACCACGAGAGATTATTCTATCAAACTTGCAGCAGGACAGTACGGGTCTTCAGATTCCCGTCTCACGCAGTCGAATAGTTTCTCATGGGATAACCGGCGAACTGCTCCAGCCTTTGCGCTACAATGCAAGCGGTGGTGGAAAAAGCATCACTACCTAAATAGAGGCTCATGGACGCGGTTCCGTGATGGAAGTTGAAAGCTTCGAATGACGTCAAATCCAAGGGAAGATGCATACGAATTACAGTACGGCGGCGGTTGAATAGCAAAGTGAATCACTACTACGGGCGAAGCATGCCGATAGACATCAGTGGACCTCGAAGATGTGGTTCGGCCTTGTAGATGATGTGGCTCGACAACCTCAGCTGTGCAAAAGACTTACGCAAGGACCGAGTATATGCGGCAAACCATGTTGAACCACAGAACACCGCCTGCAAGTTATTCAAGGAGTATATTTTACCAAGCTGCTAAGTAATGCATCCTCGTTACCATCTCAAACACATTGCACATACATCTCGAAAAATTCTTTTCCTATCTTGTGATTAGATACCATAAAATCTGACTTTGAAAATACATGTAGACTGCATACGAATAAGCCTATATTTATCCTAGTTAGCCTTGTGAGCTCAATGTTGGCTATTCTATTCCCCGCCAGCTAAGTGGTGAGGATGGGGACCGAGGCGGCAAAGATTAGGCGAGTGACATTGCATCAGGTGTATTACCCTCCGAGGGAAGGAGGTAGTAAGTTGTCTTTATTGATCTTCCTCCCAGAAGCTTTCTTATCCTTCCTTGCCCTGAAGCTCTCACTGTCATTTTGTCGCTGCATTGTAATCCTGATGTTGAGTAAATCTCTGGACAGGTGCTGAGGAGAAGGAAATACTATTATCATGCGGAGGCACTTCTCCGTATGTATAAGTTCTCCTTACATGCCTCAAAGGATAAAAACTGTTATCGGAGCGCTAGTGCTAATATAAACAGGGCATTGGAACGTGGCTCTTTATTGCGCTTCTCGGATTTACCTACCTACAGCGAGTTGCCCCCTACTACCGCATTTATCATAACAATGATAGAGGCATTGTACGCCTAATCTGGCACATCGTTTTTCTTACTGCCTCCTATTTTTGATGGTAAACATAATACTGACTCGATCCTCTAATATCAAAAGAGGAAGAGCAAAAGACAAACAGTAGTTCAAACACCATACTCGACAATCACCGTACTGATACGGTTGCAAGGACCGGTACGTACTCCCTTTGAACATATTTAATCCGATCTTATGATTTGAAATGACCCAACGCAGTCTGCCCTTGTTTTGAATATCTTTACTGATGTTTATGGCTACCTAGCATCTGCTCTTCCCTTCCACACACACCACTACTTGAACAATAACAACAACCAATCCACTAGTAGTGCGAACAACACTGCTGCTGGTGTATTGGATTACCTTCTAAGATATTCTTGCTTGATTGACAGTCAACGAGAGGTACTTAGAAAAGCTCAAGTTTGTGAACTCTGCTCCACTGCATCGCCACATACAGCAACCCAAGCTGACACCCATAAGGTGATGAAAGGCGCTCATATCCCGCCTCTTCATCCCAAAGCCCACCCTTACCACCCCCTGGCCTCAAACCCTCCTGGTACTGGTCCTGTATCTCCAAGGCCGTGCTTTCCCCCGTTATCGGCTAGAGAAATCTCGATCCGTATTGTGAAGCCTGAGCTCATCCTCACCCCACCACGTCGGATCGAGAAGGACCCTGTACAGGTAGAGATTCCCGCATCTGCTACTAGTAATCTCGGTCCAAGCTCAGCCACTACCATGTAAGCGCTGTCCCCCTTTCCGTCTATTTTGACATTGCTCTGATGCTATTCTAATCTTGTCTGTGACTACAGGCATCACAAGGAAGTTGCACGTGAGAATGCTGCAGAGCACTCTCGGGTAGACTCCCCAGACTTGAACGATTACTATAGCTCACATTCTCACAATGACTCTACCTCGCAGAGTACTTTCAACCGATCGGTCGACGCCCAGACCAGCTATCCTCGTGACCGAAACGCCAATGCTGTGCCATCGCCGTCTCAATCCTCCTACCCCACGCGCGAGCATGGTCGAGCCCGAAACCACAGTGCTGAGCCATCGACTGGTTCTATTTCTGTCCCTCGCAACAATTATGGTCATTCTCGGAACAACAGTATTGGGCCATCGAACTCTCAACGTGGTCCTCGTTCCCAACGCAATGGCCACACCCAACTTGGCTCCGTGGATCGTGGGCGTGACATGCGTCGCCGCTATGAGTTTATTAGCGATGAGGAGCCTTTGTCTGCAGTTTCTGAACTCACGGTCTCGGATCTCACTCATGATGGCGAGCGTGATAGCCCTTTGACAAGCTGGGGCGAAATGATCCGTGCCGGCATGCAGCCATCACCCATGTCACCTACGTCACCTCTGAGATTATCTCCTATTAAACACGTCTATGAGCGTCGCGAGAACGGGGCAGAAGCGCCATCGGGTATACAGCCCGCCACTACTGGGCCGAAGCTGAAGCATAGGCCTCCTCCTCTTGACCTAACCGGGATCGGCGCATACGGGGAGGCGAGGCAGAACGCTAGAAAGTATACATATGTCCATCATCCCATCAGATCTTCCAAAGCCGAAGTCTTTGACCACTCTTCATTTACTCACGATCCCAATACCAATGGCGTTCGTGTTCCAGGCTCTACGGATCTTCCCCTCCGTGCGCATCAGGGCAACCGTGAGATGCACCAATACCCTGAAGAGTGGCATGAGAGACAGTTCTCGGGTAGCGCTAGGCCTCGAAGCGAGTCGGACGGTTCTATCAACATTGAAGTTGCAACTCAACAGACTGACACATTCACGAATCCCAGACCCGTTGGTGGCTATCACCGAGAGCGAGAGGATGACCATCTCCCAATTCGGAACAATGCCGTGCTTCGTCGCAGCTCCCGGGAGATCACGAACCTCAGAGATTGCGATCTGCGCAACTTCTCGCTTGAATCGGAGCCAACACCGACTGCGCCTGTAGGTACAATGCCGAACGGTATGAAAAAGTCCGCCACGACCGGTAACATTCAGTACCAGCCGGAGGATGAACCTCTCACTCCCATCACACCATTTCTTTTGGATGCCTTTCCGAAAGGGATCGAAGTTTCCTCTAAGAAACTCATCGGTGAAAGCGGATGGCTTGAGGACACTGCTGCAAAGAGCTATCCGAAGCCCCGTCCTACCGAGAAAACTGGCCGTCTCATCGATAACTTCATGCGCAAGGCGCGAGAACTAGTAAGCCCAGAAATTCTTCGTGTAGCCCTACGACTCTGGATTACATCTCGCATTTCTGCAGACAAACTAACATTGCTTTTTGCAACACAGACCGCAAACAATACGTCTGAAAAGTCTCGCCGCACCAACCGCTCATCCGCCAGTCCGGTCAGTATCTCTCTTACTACACAGCAGCAGTTCCTTTTGCTTAGTCAGTTGGAATTCTGTCTGCACGAAGCGACGAATGAGTTTATTACAGGTCAGCTGAATACCGGCCGACTCGACGCCGCAAAGCTCAAACGAGTGACCGATGCCTGGCTCCAGAAGGGTCGTCCCAAGGTAAAGGGTTTCAACTTTGACCTTGAGACTCAGATTGATCTTGTGGCCGCCCACGCCATTGAGTTTCGATTTCGCGGTGAGATACTAGCAAAGGGTTCCGAAGCTATAGGAGGTTTGCTTCATGGTATGAAGCTCAACGCGCGGAGCTTGGCCGTTCGAACCTACTGCGATCCTGATCCGATGATCGCAAAGTATCTCCTGGACGGAGAGAACTACCTGGACTTGATCGGAGCCAGTGCACCCGCACAGAACATGATGCATCAGACGTTCCTGTTCTTCAAGACTGAGGTCGACAAGGCTCGCATTGCAAATGAAGCGCCGCGCCGCGATGGTGCAAGCAAAGCTAGCGGCCGTAGCGATGCAACGCGCACCGAGAACAGTTTCCCTCTGCGTCCGTCTCGAGATCATAGGAACGGCGATATCCGCGATGATAGCCTACGACGAGGTGACGATGATCCTTCCCGTTCTACGAGCCGCTCGAAGGGATATGGCGATGATGACCGACTGAGACGAGACGAGGAGGACCTTCAAGTTCGTTCCCGCAGCCAAGCTACTGTGATTTCTGCGCCACAGCGTCAAGATCGTCATTCTGGCGATACTCGACCTCCTACACCTGGCTTGCCGAACCGGAATAAGGCCCTTCCTGTTCTTGAGTCGCGACGCTATGGAAGTTAGATAGAGATCATGGTGGCTCTGCTAGAAGGCCCGCTGATCCTTTCTGCTGGCGATCTTGGCTCCTTTATTCTAGCCCACGAGCTCTACTTACTGGACTTGGTGTCTTTGGGTTCTGATCTCTACTTTCCCTAGGCGATGTGCTACGTGAGGATTGTGAGAAAGCACTCGGAACTATATCTCTGAAGGACTTTCCCACATTCCTTTCCTTCTGTTTTCCTCTGCATTGCATGCTCATTTCTATCTGTCGGTTGACCAATCAACCCAAGGAGGTTTGCACCTTCACGTCTCTCCTTTTCCTTCGGTTACGGTTACCCGTCAAGTGGAAGCTGGGGAAACCTCTAAACCCCAGTCCACCTTGATATGTTCTATTGTTTGTATTTCTTGGCATTCCGTCGAGTCTGTCGCAACTTGTGCTCTGGCGAATGGGCTGCTTACCTATGTAGACAAATACCCAATGTCTAAGCAAGGAGGGATTCAGGGATGTTCTTCTTTGCATGCATCGCCGAAGTTGCCTGGTCTGGGTCAAGTCGGTTGCCTGTGGTGGTCTTCTTTCCACGAGATACGCGGTGCGATCATAAACGGATGACGTACACAAAAGTCTGATGAGAAGTGTCCTATGGCAGGATAGCCCGGCCTTCTTGTGTCCTGGGAAGGGTCCGGAACGAGTCTACGAATAATGATTGCACGATGGGCGATACGAAATGGTTTGATCACGGCGGGTTTGTGTCCTTTTGTGTCCAAAAAAAAATTCAAAAAAACTCGGCGGGAAGGGTCCTGCCGGCTGGTGGTCCGGAAAGGGTGGTGGTGAACTTGTGTCTCCCTTGTTATAGGGTTGGTCGACCGGATTGCGGTACCAAAAATGACGATGGATTCTCTCTGTACCATAGATACCTAGCTCAGAAGGTAATGATAATAATGGTTTAATCAGTCATTGCTGTCTTGCTTTTTGATATCATGTTTGAAACCGTGCTTGAAGGGATGGGAGAGGTCGACGGAATACTAATGGAGGATGTTTTCCTCCGGGCCTGCCACTTGCTATGGGGTTATATACTTAGACAACAGGTCAATTGGCAGTGAAGTTGAGCCGTGACACGGACGCCAAATG
Organism: Xylariaceae sp. FL0255; assembly: GCA_022578795.1. Lineage (NCBI taxonomy): Eukaryota > Fungi > Ascomycota > Sordariomycetes > Xylariales > Xylariaceae > Xylariaceae sp. FL0255. Next base: position 118,309 of record MU388899.1, read on the forward strand.
GTTCAGTTGGATAACGCTCCGGATGGTTACGTTAATGTTCGGTCACCCGCCGGCTCCTCTCTGTCAGGACAAACCCAATGGTTTTCCGGTCTTCTGCTCGATTTGAGCAGTCGATTCTTTTTTATTTTTTTTCCCTTTCTCTCAAGTATTACCAATCTGTTCGTCCAGCCTCTGAGGCATCGATAAATCAGGTATATACTTTTTGTCAGTAGGAGGTAGCTAACTAACCATGGCAATTATATCATTCCATATATGTACGTAATATAATCCCTAGAAGTATAGACGGAATAGCATGCAGTCAAGTGGTGGTGGAGTGGAGAGCTGCATCAAGAATAACGCAACCTGTCAAAGGAGATTGCGTCTTTAGGTCGTCAGACCCCATCGTATCCGGCATCATCAGGCAGGAACCGGGAATAGGCGCGATCTGGCTGTGTACAAATCTAGTGGTGGCAAAAGGAATTTGCTGTAGGATGTTGTAAAGGTGCAGCGAGGATGGAGTGTTGACAGTTCCATTCTCGGCCACGAGCCCACTACGTGACATCACCCCCCACAGTCTACCCGCTACAGCCGACCTCATCAACAGGACAGCGATGTCTTGGCTCTCGACAGATTCGGCAATATTGTTTTACGTACCTGTCGGTTTGGTTGGTTTGTAGGCCTAGTAGGAATTCGTATGCAGGTCTTTTGAGGTCGGCACCCGACCGGTAGTGGTCAGCTTAGACAATACGGAAACTCTCTCGACTCTTTCATCTGCTTATAATGACGGATCACGCCTCTAGCACATGTGCTTATTCTCCCCACTACCATACTAGTCTACCTTACGACTGCGCCTTGACACTGCTGCGCCTTCATACATCGTAAGAAAGCCGCAGCCTGGGACTAGACCTCTGAATTTTGACTGACTGGTAGGGCTGAGACGTTGAATGCGCACCTGGACACTTCAGCCTGTGTGGTTCGTGATCCCTAAAGGCGCAAGGGACCGATTATTACCCCCCGCAGTTGGGACTTTGACTCATCCATTCCAGCAACTCACTCAGAAAAAAAAAAAAAAACTCTTACCTTTCTCAACCTCTTTTCTGACCTCATACTCACCTGCGAAGGAACACACAACAAGCGAAGAATACACGAAGAAAGACCATCATGGCGGGGCACAACGACGACCAACCGCTTCGCAAGAAGGGCCTCGCGGCGGACTACTACGAAAGCTTCAACGTTCTAGACCCTAAGCCCATGTCCGACGACGAGGCGCCGCCTTACCAAAGAGCGCGCAACGGCAGCATGTCACAAGCCCGGATAGCCTACGAACCTCAGACACCATTCTACCCGCCTAAATCGTCCTCCAACCTCGACGTTCCCGGGTCGCGCGCCCGGCCGCGGTCACTGCCTCCTCCCTTCGAAGAAAACAACTCACGAGCGCTGAGCCGCGATCACCGGCAGGAACGAGGCTACAACCGATACGGCGAAAGCGACGACTCGGACGACGGCCGGGCGCGCACGCCGGTCGAGAAGGCGCGGCGGTTTGTCGATAATACGTTCTCGGACTCTACAACAGGGCTCGGCGTCGGCGTACTGGGTGCGCTCCTCGGCGGTCTCGCGGCGCGCGAAGTCGCGGATTCATATGCGAGTCGCCAGGGTAGAAGTGGCCGTGGACGCCACGACGATGCGGATCAAAAGCGCACGCAGCTCATCTCTACCGTCGTGGGTGCTGCAGTCGGTGCGCTAGGTGCTAACGCCGTCGAGAAGAGCATCGAGATTAACCGCGCGAAGGACGCTGTCAAGCAGGAGAGGTGGGAGCACAAGTGGCGGCCGGAAGCGGGCAAGGGCGAGGTCACCGAGAGGAGGCAGGTTATTGCGAGGCCGCGGAGCAGTCGGCGAAGTCGAGGGGATAGGGATTACTGGAATGATCGTGATATACGGCAAGGTGTGGTCGAGCGCGAGGTTGATCCGGAGGCGCGCAGTTGGAAGAATGTTGAGGATTGGCTTCTGGATGATCAGCGTGATCAGGAGCCGCGGAGGCGGGATAGTGACCGGCAGGAGAGATCTGGTGGGCGGCGGACCCCTCCGCCTTATCGCTATTGATGTTGATGACGACAGCGATGATAATTCATGATGATGATGATGACGACGACGATGACAATCTGCTGGCAGTATACGATGGGATAGTATGTTCGTGATGTTGTTGTTATTATTATTACTATTACCTTACCACTCCATCAAGAGAGGCTTAAGATGGTTGCTGTTTGAGATGTAACGCTGGGGACGGGTTAATTGTTGTGTGAATCATTTTTGTCGAAGATTTCCAAGATGATGGTTCGGTTGGAGAAGGTCCAAGCTCCCGCTCGTCAATATGACTTACAAAGCCTAGGAAATGACGTCTCATCTCACTCCATAGATTCTGAACGATTGGTATAAGAACTTCTTGTGCGCCTCGATGATGTATGTATGGATCACTTGGGTTTCCTTGTGTTCTTAGGCATCTACTCCGCACGTGTGTCTTTCTTCCGTCAAACTGATGCATCGTTTGCAGATGGTAGGTATGGTTGGGTAGTGGCGCCATTTTCTTTGGTCTCTTAACTTTATTTACCCTTTCATCGGGTACTTTCAAGAATACCTATATGTACCTACCTATCTTAGTACCCAGAGTTAGTAATAACTTATCCTCCGCCACGTTATAAGTTGCCTGAGACAGTAGATTACCTACATGCTACCTCCTGGTTCAACAGCAAGTTACCCGGTGTGAGTAAATAACGTGGGTGCCAAGTGGAGTTAGCTGGGCGCTAAACAGGTAACCCGTCCTTATAGCGGGTATCTCTTAAGCTCTTTCCAAGACCCTTGGCCAATGTAAACATCCCCAATACATTGGAAGCTGCAATTGAAAAGAACATGTGCCTTCCAATCCTATACCACTTGCTTCTCATGAGTTGCCTTATCTGAGTCAATCTTGTCCTTTTTTCACATTTCTTGACTGGGAGAGAGACTGCACCCGATCACTGGCTGTTCAACTTGACGGGGTTTGGGTGAACTCATCCCAACCAAAACACCTACACATACACAGATACCCGGACGACCGCAACTCCTGCCACCTCCTTCACCCTAGACTCGCTCAATCCCACTCCGGATCTCTACCAGATATCTAAGTCTCATTCATTGCTAGATAGCCCGTTGAGACCTATTCACTCTCACTCAGGAAACGACGCGTGACACGAGTCCCTGAGGTATGTACGAGTATACTGCATGTTCAATCCATTATTGTATCGTTACTAACACTTTGATCAGTTCACACTTGCTGCATAAGTGGGAAAGAGCATGCGAAACATAACGTTTTCTCTCTCCTTTCCCTTTCCGTTATAACAAACACTCTCAACGCCAATGTTCTCTCAATGCCGTCATTTGTTGCCACGACATGAGATTTTTCGAGCTTGAAAACTTTCCTCAAACCATAGGTCTGGACCGTTGATAGTTGTGGAATGGCTACACCAGACCTCTTTGTTCCTCAAGAGGGAGGTACCAACCCCCAGAACGGGGACAATATTGATGAGGACGACCTATCCGTCACATCTACCAATCTCGGTGATGATGACGCAGAAAAGGAATGGTTCGTTGATGATGTTTTGGCCGAACGGCCCAATCCCGATGACCCCGACGTAGTTCAATACCTGATCAAATGGGAAGAGTTCGGTTATGAGCACTGCACATGGGAGCCACCAGAAAATCTAGGTGGTGGGCTGCTCCCAGAGTGGGAAGAAAAGAAAGATAAGATCGCCAGGGGCGAGGATATACCGTTCGACCTGGATATTTTCTTCAAAGCTGTCGAGGAACAGAAGGATCGTCACAAAAGACGCAATGCCAAACGCGCACGCCTTGGTTTGGACCTCACTCCACCTTTTCCATCTGACCACAGCGATGAATCACCCGTCGACTCTCCTATCGAGCAGGATTCCTCTGAATCGGATGTTGAGCTGCTAAAAGTAGCCAAAGTGACCAAAGTGACGTCCCCAAAACCGAAATCAAAGCTGAAATCCAAGTCTCCGGCATCCTCAGTCAGTTCACCAAGTCACACCCCCGCCCCAACCCATGGGAGTGCAAAGCCTAAGGCCGTCGTTGATGACCCTCCTCGACCGTCGCCTCAGTTATCACCTGCCCTGACACAGGACAGAGCTGAGCAGTCCCCAAAGTCCCCAAAGCCTCCGAAGCCCTCTAAACCTCCCGTTTCTTCGAAGCCTACAAATACAAAAAAGGTTCCATCCGGGCCTTCTGCATCCACTGCCTCGTCGTCTGCGGCAAAAGAAAATGCACCCATGCGGAAAGCGAGTAGCAGCACATCAGCCGTCTATCAGGGCACAGCTAGGAAAAGCAGTATATTTAGAACCAGTGCGGGTGGTGTTAAACTACCCATGAGAACACAGAACTCTAGTACTACCGGCCCAGGCTCTGCGAACGGAATGAAAGGTAAGGGCCTGAAAGCAACAAGGACGAGTCAACAACCATCAACCACTGCCACCACATCCAACATATTCCTAAGTGGTAAAATTCGGAAAAAGAGGAAGAATCTTGGAGAAGCAATGGTTGACACGACAAAGGCTCCTAAACAATTCTCTAACATGCGCTTGCAAAACCTTGCCAAGAAGAGGAGTATAGAGAAGGCCGACGCAGTTGGCTCTCTCGCGTCCATTCCATCCCGCTTCATAATTGGCAATGAACCGCAACCCAAGAGGAAGACTTCAATTACCGATGACGCTGGCCAGACCTCTACTATGACGGATCGGCCTAGCCCGTCCGATGCTAATACACCGGCTGACCCTCCTTCACCTCCTCAGAAGCGTAGAAAGGCTGTCCGCTTTACGGAAGGGGATGATCTTGAAACGGTGTTTGAGAGTGCACCAGATACGCATGCCGAATCTGATATTTCTGAAACTCGCAACCCCACACAAAGTAATACAGCCGCTGGGGTGTCACAAAGCCCCGATGCGACGCATATGATCCGAAAATCCGTCAAGTTCGGCGAGTCGGAAGTATTAGTTACACAGTTCACTGGGATCAACCGCGGTACAGCTTGGTTTCCATCGTTCCAAGAACACACGGTTTTGAACTTCGACGCTACATGCACAACGTTCCATTTTCTATCACAACTAGGGAGTCTTGTAGGGGAGAGATTTGCGGCAGGCATAATTCAACCTGACTCGCAAGACGAAGAACGCTCAATTAACAATGTTGCAGAGTGGCTACGCAGAGATATGATAGCATTGCATCTGATAGCCCCTGCATACTCGATTCTTGTCTATCCAGGGCAATGTACTGGTTGGGCGAAGCTTCATGACAATGGGGTGATGCCAATGCCGTGGGTTCCATTGCGATACCTCATGTATCGGTCAGCTACTGTTTCGAATTTAAGAGTATATCCTTCTCTAAACGACCTGAATGCTGAGAATCTCGATCGAGAATACCCGCCAAACAGTGGAAATCTGTCACATTTGATTACAAAGCTGAGCGGCCTCAATTTTCATAAGATGGTCCCGCAGATTCCGGGCGATAAGAATAAGCAGGTGTACATGTTACTCATCCCTTTGAAGCATGAGCAACTGGTCACATTGCTCAAGGTTTGGTTGCGTAAGTCCCTCAAAACTGACAACAGAAGTGATCTCACTCTATAATCAGGAGCAACACACTTACCCGTGCGCTAACAGGTTCGAATCTCCCTGAATGTTCAGTCTTCTCGCTTGATCAACCCACAAGCTGGTCCGCGTTCCACAAAGCCGTGAAAGCAGGCAGTGGGGGCACAATAATTTGCCATACAGACATGACCGTGGAGAAACTCAGCACGATTCCACGAATCTCGGACATGTTAGAAAATGCCAAATATACCTTCTGGGATCTCAACACTGGAGAAAACAATCCACCACCATTTCCCTCCTACCTACAAGCTGAGGTTGGGCCAGCAAAACTGTGTCTAACTCGCTTATTCCCCACGGGTAGAGCATTTCTAATCACTCCAAGCTTTGTTCTCTCCGATCCTGCTCGACTAGTTGAATTCTTGAAGTGGTTCAAGAACACCGCAGACAGGAATACTCCTCGCATAATCATAGTAGCTTGTTTCCACTTTCTTCAGTTTCTGAAGGACATCACAGTTGAGAAAGAAAGAGAGCGTGCTCTACTCTACCGAGATCATTCCCATCTGCCTAACCTACATCGTATTCTTGACGAAACTGGCCGGGGTCAACAGGATCTCGAACATCATCAAAAAGCCTATGAACTTCTTCAAGAAATCATTGTACACCATGGAGACGAGGATACAAGTGAAGGTATGTGGGAATTGCTACAAGTATACACACAGAATACTAACTAGGCTATAACAGATATCCGAAAAGTGTTCTGGGCAAGTGAGCACATCGACCCGAGCGACGAACAGAGCTTAGTCAATTATTTCTGCTGGTGGTCCAGCACGAAGCTTGACCTATATCGTCGATTTTATGTGATGGGCTCCAGCAAAACGAGAGTTGCACGAGCGTATCGTCATATTCCAATCCCGAGGTACGGAGACGCGGCAGACAGTATGCCTGAAGTATCCGCTGTCTACGCATTGCAACGTTCAAAGGCGGTGGAAGCAAAAAAGGAAGCTGGGCAGCCCGAACCTAATATTGCATGGGCCACGAATGTGGTTACCGTTAATGGCCAAGTTAAACTAGTCCCGCCGGCAAGGAAATCCAAGTCTGAGCCATGGTTCCCTACTGCGGGGACTCATGTCACATCACCCAATATTGAGGGCTTGCGACGCTGGATGAGCATCCACATTCACGCAACGAGCTTTAGTTGGTCTCGGTTGTATCGAAACCCCGTGGCGTGGCGGGATAACAACATGGCAAAGCAATTCGAGGATGGCAGGGATTTCGATACGTTTGATGAATGGTTTGAGGAACGGCCCCAGCCATTCTCAACAAGGAGCAATACCTACTTCGGGTTATTCTACACGATCACGGAGGAGTGGAACCCGGATTTACCCAAGTTCAAGTATGTCCGCCATCCATGGATTGCTGTATTACGACCCAAGTACCCTCATCGACTCTCATTCCAGCCGCAGATCGATAAAGTCGAGCTTTTCATTTGGGATGCAGGGGCGGACGATAGACGACATGACGCCGAGGGGGTTTATCTCGACATGCAGTGCCAGTTGATCGATTTTGTGTACAAGCAGGTGCCATTCAAGCTTCCCGGTTGTATTCTAGCGGATGTGTGGTATGGTAGCCACACGGATGTGGTGGTGATAGCTGGTGAAAACGTGCTGGATGTAACGTGCCACAGAATTGAGGAGATGTTTAAGGATGGAAGACTCTCGCTCCCACCGCAGGAGAATATTCTGATGGACATGGGGTGGAAAGCGGTAGATCCACGTCTCTGGCGGAAGGGGATGTCGCAGGCGCCAACAAGCCAAGCCATGGATATTGTTGCGAAGGAAGTACCGAGGAACGATAAGGACACCCATAAGGCGGAGCGGTCGATTTGGCACCCTGGCCCTCGGCGGATGGGTGTTAGTAATGGGCCAACGAAGTGTGTCAATGAGCTTCACGAGGCTTGTCGGCAGGCACGGGTTGAAGATCCGAAGTGTGAGGCTATACGATTTGACTATCGGCCTACGTCGGAGTGGTATGCGGATCAAATCGCGGAAGGTCGCGATTGTACGTTTGTGCACGTGGCGGCAGCAGAGACCATTTTAGCCAAGTTACCAAAGTGAAGTCCATCTTAAGTGAGATGGACAAGGGGGGGACCAGTGTATTATGACAGTATAAGGCATTTGTCTGAGTATGGGGCGCTTGAAGAGGATGCTTGTGTCTACTTCTAGCTCCGTCACTTCCTACCCACCTCTATATACATACTCAGGGGCTGTAGCTAGCATGTTCCGTAGACTAGCAATGAGTCTCTGTACAAATAAAGAAGGATGAGAAGTGAAAAACGGTATATGATATTATACTACAAGAGAATATTGAGAAGCTATCAACTTAGAGCTTTCAACCCTACATGGGGATGACCCGATCTCAGGATTGGACCCCTATTGATAGCAGTAGGTGGGGAGTGACTGATAAGGATGTTCCATGTTTGGGCTGTGACAGAAGTTAAGCACGTGATAGGCAGTCTGCTAGAAGCGTCATAGGGGCTGATGGGGCGCAGCTTAACTGCCAAGTCCCAGGGCAGTGGAGCCGAAAGGAGGTACCTCTGTTGTATCACCAATGCGACATAGCAGTGCAGAGGTACATGATTGCGAATCACGGTGTGGTGCATCGCTGGCAGACCGCAATCCCATCCCAGTCAAGTCCAGGCCGGCCACGCCCATTCCACACAACCTACAACCTGCAACTCCACCACCACCACCACCACTAAATCGCAAGACTAAACTACTATACTTCCATACTTATTAGGAGAAGGAGTCGAAGTGTGAAGAAACACACACGGCAACACCATTACCACCCACGACAGCTGCCCCCAAATCATCTCGGCTACCCGCCTCTCCTTGCAGTTTAGTTGCATTATCCATCAGGCATTGCGATCAAAGGTGGGTTGCCTTGCTTTAGTGCTTTGTTCAAATTGTGGCTGCCTTCCCACCCGACAGTACCCCGGACTGCCATCTATCACCGCCCAACACTGACCCTCTCCCCTGACCGACCGACTTCCCATATCGTACTGCCGTCAAACTGTCTTCACCCTGCTGCTGCTGACCAATAAGCGATACAGTTGCCCAACATGGCCAACGACGAGTATGATGTGAGTGCAACCCCGTCATGTCTTCCCCCCATCTGTTTTCCATGTTTCAACATTCAACTAACCACAGTCTACTTGATATAGTTCCTATTCAAAGGTGCGCCCATCCGAGATCAATCCGACTTTTCGCGCTCTCGCCCTTTCGAACACTTGACTGACCCTATTCGCTGCAGTGGTGCTGATCGGAGACTCTGGCGTCGGAAAGTCCAATCTCTTGAGTCGATTCACCCGAAACGAGTTCAACCTCGACTCTAAGTCTACCATTGGTGTCGAGTTCGCCACCAGATCTATCCAAGTCGACTCCAAGACCATCAAGGCCCAGATCTGGGATACTGCCGGCCAGGAGCGCTACCGTGCCATCACCTCTGCATACTATCGCGGCGCCGTTGGAGCCCTGCTCGTATACGACATCAGCAAGCACCAGACCTACGAGAACGTCACGAGATGGCTGAAGGAGTTGCGCGACCACGCCGACGCCAACATCGTCATCATGCTGGTCGGCAACAAGAGTGATTTGCGGCATCTCCGCGCTGTGCCTACCGAGGAGGCCAAAGCGTTTGCCAGTGCGTTATACCGCCCCCTCCCTCTCTCTGCCCTTCTCTCCCCCCTGTCAATCGATCGAATGCAGAATATATTGAGGCTGAGTGATTCACCGACATTCACAGGCGAGAACCATCTCTCTTTTATAGAAACTTCGGCCTTGGACGCCAGCAACGTCGAGCTCGCCTTCCAGAATATCTTGACAGGTATGGTTCCCCTATAACTTCTTGCCGACCGGCCACTCTTGTTCTCGTCGATATCTGAACTGACCACTACCTTACAGAGATCTACCGGATTGTATCTAGCAAGGCTCTGGACAGTGGCGAGGGCGCCCAAGCACCCATGGCAGGCACCAACATCTCGCTCAGCAAATCACCTGACGACGCGGCGAAGCAGGGTGGCAAGTGCTGTTGAATGAGGACAACTACAGCTATGAAGAATTCGGCATCGCGTATTACTGGTTTTGGGTTGACAGGGACAGCTACCCTCGCGGGACGGGCGATGATGCATGAAACAAACGGAGAGACACTCTTTCCCTCCTTATTTACGCTGTGCTGGCTGCGATGGATTGTGTTTTTCTTTTGCGATTCCTCCAGTTCTGCTGTGACCTGGGACAGTTATTTACCTAGTAGGAAGTCTAATTCAGGAATGTTCATGGCCCATTTCCCTTACTTGTGTCAACTTGTTGTGATACAATGGTCTCCGATCTTATGAATGGTAATAGGGTTTAAGTGTTGTAACAGGTATGATTCCACGAGGGTAATTGCAATTGTGTAATTATGTTTGAGTGTTGATTCTTTCATTCGACTGGTTCTGTGATATGAAATCGAAGAGAGACTGCTCACTTATTTCACCTCATGTTGGCTATTCACACTCATTGAATGGATGAATCTCTCAAGTCCCTGACAGTGGACATCCATTCCAGGGGCTCGGGTGGCACTAGCCCCAACTGGGTCGCGTGCCCCACCACTTCCACCGATAAGACAACAGCCCACCTCTTATCGCCATTGAGCTTCGCAAAAAAGTTTGGGAACTGAGCTGCAACGGAATTCATTAGAGCACCATTTCCAAATCTGTCGATTCGACACCCATTCTCGTATTCTGGACCTCATCGCGGACACATTTCAAATGGTATAAAGTCAATATACCATAAAGCGACAAGAAATCTCGTATCATCATCGAATCGCCTGATTTGGTTGCTACGACCTTCAAATCCTATCACCATGGCGGCCGTCTACAAGGCCCTGTCCAAGTCGGCAGGCGGCGACAAGACCGATTCCCCTACCAGCGACGGCACGAAACGAAACAAGCAACGAGTCTTGATACTTTCCTCTCGTGGTGTTACATATAGACACCGCCATCTTCTGAAGGACTTAGCAGACATGGTTTGACTACCTGTTTGTGGATGTGTATATGAAAGATGACTTACGAGGTATAGATGCCTCACGGCCGCAAAGATGCAAAATTTGATCAGAAAAAGAGGTTGTCTGAGCTCTGTGAGCTGGCGGTATGTCTTTCCTAGGGAATCTACCATCGGGAGTATGGAACTGACAGTTTTACAGGAACTTTACAACTGTAACAAGTTAGTACCATTCTCGAGTCCTTACCATCACATCTTTCGAATCCATCCTACGAAATGCCGATTTATATATGATCTACAATGCTTGCGCAACCTTCCCAGGCTTTTGACTACGACCGACGGCTAACCATATCTCTTTCCCAGTGTGATGTTCTTTGAGGCGAGAAAAGGACAAGATTTATATTTATGGGTACGCTACTGCAATCAAGAGCTTTGATCTTCTCGTCAATGTTGGTTTGAAGCCTCTACTAACGATGATATTGAGAGCAGTTATCGAAAACTCCGAACGGTCCTACAGTCAAGTTTCACGTTACCAACATACATACTATGGAAGAGCTGGTAAGTCGCGGAACCCCTCAATTCCTTGTGTCGGACCATATACTGACTTAAGTAGGCTTTCAAGGGCAACTGCCTCAAGGGCAGCAGACCCATCCTATCATTTGATAAGGCCTTCGATGACGAGCCTCACCTTCAGCTTATCAAGCAGCTCTTCCTACAGATCTTCGGTGTCCCTCCTGCTGCCAAGCGATCAAAACCTTTCATCGACCATGTCCTTGCCTTTTCGGTAGCCGATGGAAAGATCTGGATGAGGAATTATCAAGTTGGCGAATCAGAACCCGAGGCGAAGAAGGCTGGTGATGCCGATGAGGAGGAAGAGGGAGATGGAAAAAAGAAGAAGTCCCACAAGGTCGATAGAACGAAGGAACGCGATATTCAGCTCATTGAGATTGGTAAGCTACTTGTCGATGCCTAATGTGCCTTGCAAATAGCCTAACTTTTGGTTTCTTCTAGGTCCGAGATGTGTCCTGGAACCCATCATCATCCAAGAAGGAAGTTTCGGGTCGGCAATTCTCTATCACAGCAAACACTTCGTGTCTCCTAACCAAGTACGTGCCGAATTGAGACAGAAGAAGGCTACCAAGCACAATTCACGAGCAGAGCAACATGTGGAAAGACAGTCCAAGATGGGCAATTTAGGTCTGCGCACGGATGGCGAGAAGAAGGCTATAGACGAGCTCGACTCGACAAAGCTTTTTGCTTGAGATTGAATCGAGGCCTTCTCTCTGTGCGCATTATTGGTCGGCGTCGTGGCGTTGGTAGGACATCAATTGCTTCAAGCTTCAGCCTCATATACCCTACTTGAGGTGGTGTCTGAGAGTTGTTTTTCATATCTGTCGTTGTGCGAGGCTCGATTATCCATTGCGTGTGCATATAAGAAAGGTAGCTCAAGACATCGATATACCGCCCTTCAAACCGGCACTGTCATAGCTGGACAACCCTGCCATTTCCTTCAATGTTCCGTCTCCCAGAGAATGAACACACATCATAGTTGATGAAAGAGGCTACACTACACAGGATTCAGATCAAACTTACAAGAAACGGATCACCCTACGCTACTAAAAGATGATAAGCAATGATTTGCGCTATCAAAACCATCATCTATCCTTCAACCGGATGATTCTTGACACAATCTGCCTTTTCGTAAAGATGAACCCTGATGGAAGGTTTATTATCTCTCTAAAATTCCATTTGGCCATCCCTTGCCCAGAAGTTTTCAATAAGAACGATGAGAACATTCAGACAATGGGGCACATCAACTTGTAAGCGTTGAGATGTTGAAAATGTGATACAGACCCCAACACATCGTAGTCTCTCATACAACTCACCCATCTTGTCTTGGTCGTTGCCTAGACTCATCATTTTCCCCTGAGCTCAATATCTAATGTTCATCTTTCCAGCTGAACAGTATCCTGTGATGGATGTCAGGGAGAGAACCTGGTATGAGGTATTCAGTGCTCTTACGAAATCAATCGGCCTAGCGAGGGTAATTATCGCATGCTGGACATATCACATCCTTGTTGGGGCCAATGAGGCCTAAGCCATGGCAGATGTCGCAGTTGCTCATTTTCCCTCTAAATGATTGCGAGAAGGTACTGGTAGATATACAATGATTGTTGAGTGTATTACAGCACTACTTGATGATATTGACTAAATATGAAGGAATGAGCTCCCCCAAGCTTGACTTGTCATGCTCCTTGGACATTATGTTCTACCCTGCTGTTGTCTCATTTGTATAATGGGCACCCAACCAGGAAAATCGAATCTCCGATGCCGACGTCTATAGCGTGTGACCTAGACTATTATGTAATCCATCCATCGACACGACCCCTTGATAGCGCACGGACCAACCTCATTTAGATGGTGCTTATTAGCTCCTGTGACTCAAGACAAATGTTGGTTCTCTCTCTCTTCCTTTTTACCAAGCGACCATGATGCCATCAACACGCAGCGATACCGCCTTTGCGGTCTCGCCGACTTCAGATCATCGCAAGATGTCTGCGCGCGTCTCACTTCTTCAATATAGCCCCAAAGGAGGGGTGGACGTGAAGTGAGTCCTCTTGATTCTCAGCCCTTAGCTTGACCTACAAAGTGCTGGCTGGTTGCTGGTAACAGACTGAGTGAGCTGTTACCACGCGACATAGCACTTGGTTAGCTGAGGTGCCAACCTGATCAAAGACTCTGGGGGACGAAAGAGACTCAACGGGGAAAGGACCGTGAGATTTTAGTGAGCAGCTCTCGCTAGATATCACAAGTGTGTGAGAGACGGACACGAAGATCTCAGAGTTTCGAACTCTCGCCCTATTCCCACCAAGCAACCTTCCACCTTTGACGTTGGAAGTGAGAATGTCTGTACTGAGCATTCATATTGAAAAGAGGAGACTGCGTTTCGTAGGCGCATATATCACAAACACGCATCAGACCATTACCAGTGAGTTGTGCTTTCAGTTTTCACATATCCTAGGTCACGATCATCAGGCAGTACTAACTCAACTCTTGATAGTAAATACTCTTCTTCATAGACACTTGTCATATACTCTTTTTTTCTCTTTGATCAAAACGATTTAGAGATTTTGCACTGTTTTGGCTCCGCATTTAGACTAGAGCTGGGGCACGAGGCAGGCGCCGCCAGGGACTATATCAACCATCGTCAGGGGCAGCTGTCTCCGCGCACGCGGGTCTCTCGATACCTTCATCACCCAATCAGCCGCGAGGCTGAAGCGGAGCCGCGTTTACCAACAAGATCAGAAACATCTCCCACCTGCGAGGTCCTTCCTCCTGCGCTTATTTTTGCCATCGCCAAAACAAACACACTCCCCCTTCCTCAGATCAGCTTTCCCCTAACACTGCCTATGCTTGTGCGAGTTCAGTCCAATCTCTTTCTCTCAGGGCGAATCAGCCTCAGAGACAGATTATCTTTTACAAGGCTCTCACTCTTACCCACCCTCTCCTCATCCCGAAGTCTGCTGTGGCAGCATTTACCGTCTTGTACCATATTCCACTGTCAGACCTTCTGGACTCATCTTGCTGCCCTTCATACCCTAGAGCATCACTTGAGACCCGAAAGACAACCTACACGACCAATTGAATTCACTCATAACCTCGAGGTTCCTAAAGATGCCTCTACCAATCAGCCAGGTGGACATATATGTCGACGGTATGGGTTGGATGACCGGCTACCGACCACCCATCTATGGGGTTCCTATCGACGTCATGATCACGTTGATCTCATACATGAAGATCAGAGATGTTGTGCGATTCATCCAGACCTGTACCGCTTATCACAATCTGTACCTCGAGCACAAGCCGCACATCTTGCTGGCCATCCTCCGCCAACTCCCCGAGCATGACTTACTCCTATTCCTTCATACTGCAAGACCCAAGGACATGCTCCCTGGCCGAATGCTTCATCCTAGAACTATAAGCTTCGACTTCGGCGTGCAGCAACTCGAGAGCGGCTACACTGCTCGCAAGACTACCTTCCTCCTCAAAACGCCCGTTGCTTGGGAGGGAAAGAGACTCATTTGCCCTAAGAAGTATTGGTTTCGATATGGTGATCTCATGGGAATCATGAAGAACGTCGATGTCATCGATTGGTGGGTTGACCACTACCCACGCTTTCACTGGCGCGAGAAGGAGACTATCAAGGACCGTCGACTCTTGACGGCTAACGAAGACGCTCGCCTGCGCCGTGCCATCGCACGCTGGTGGCTCTATTCTTTCTACTTCCACGACCAGTCGTGGAGAGACCGCGCCACACCCAAGCGATTTGATGAGGACCCGCGTCTTCATCACATCCGAGTCCTCACCACCTCCGAGATCTTTGAGCTCAAGGACCTGTGGACCAAGGTGTATGAGCTTGTGAGCAATGACGTCTGTTCATCTTTGTTTTTCGATCATCGTGTAAGTTTACATCACATCTGATAACCCTTCATGGCAATATTTTAATTAGTATTACAGAAACAGAAATCGGAGCTCTGTATCTGGGGCCTCAACCGCAGCAAGCACCGCTATGTCGTCCGAACTTACATGAAACTCAACCCAAGTGCATGTCTACTCCGTCTAACCTCAGAACCTGTCATTCTTGCTAACACAGTTCATCAGCTCCTCAAGTGGCTTCTCCAGAACTACTACCGCTACGACAAGGAAACCATCATCGAGCTCGTGGAGAAGCGAGCTTATGGCTTCGTCTACGACGTGGAGACCCTCTCGATGGCAATCGATACCGTCCTCGCAGAGCGAGAGGTCCTCAGCGGCCATGTCTACCCACTCCCTCCTATGGGCATTGTCGATCGTGCCAGCGATGATGTACTCGAGCCATACCTAGATGATGCATGGAAGAATGGCAGCGCACCGGTGCCCGATGAGGTTCAATATGACGCCATGTACCACACGCCTACCTCGGCGATTCCCCGTGGCTCTAATGGATCCATGGGCTACTAGCGGCCGCGCCATTGGATGCAAAATGATGACCAATGAAGGATTGGTTAGAATGGTATTGTTTCGGTGTTGCACGGTCCATAGGGATCGTATACTGGGGGGATAAAAAAAACTGTTGTGTGTGAATGGGCTTCGGTTGCTGTGTGTTTACTCAGCTGTGTTCTTTGCTGCATCATCATTGTCTCTGCTGATGAGTAACGTGTCGGTTTGTACTGGTTTGGGGTTTCAGGCGGTTTGTGGTCTGGTTTTTGGCGGGTTATGGTCAAAATGTCTGTCTCGTTTTTGTCGGCTTTGCTGTGGCATCTCATCTGGCTTACGGCTTACATGAACTTTCTGTACTCTTTGTCTGTAACCCAGCTGATACCTTTTGATATTTTTGATTCATGGCTCGCATGGTTGCTGCTATACGCTGCTATACCAGGTCTTGTAATAAGGGAATAAAAATCGGATTTGGCACGGAATACTTCTTTGATTGGTCTGTGTTTGGTTTGTTGTATGGTGGTTGAATAAAGTTGGTGATAACGGGTGTATCACCTGTCTGTAACTTGTGGCATATCTTTATTCAGGGTATTGCTAGCTTGCTCGTGGGACATCACTGCTATCATTACTGTGAACATAGCTTGATAATCACCATCTTGAGCCTGGATACACATCATACGTGATTCTATCTATTTAAAGCTTTACTCTCGTTTTGTAGCCGCCAAACATCAACAACTCGCCGTCATCAATGCGCCGAAGACTCAAAGCCGCCTGTTGCACCAGGACTTCGGTAAGTTTCTCTCAGCTCCCCCAGTCTCCTCATCTTAAAGTGAGATTGGAACAAACTTTACAATGTCGCGGGGTTCTTCAGGCTCGTACGCATGGACCTGGCGGCGTAGGATCCCGGCGAGCCAGTCTGTAAAAATTCCATGGCACCAATGCAAGATCTTCGGTTGGCGTTACCGTCCGCACGCCTTGTGGTCCTGCTAATCGCCCCTGAACCAAGCCTTGAGCCTGGTCTCTCGTCGGCTGTCCGTCTCTATCGTTCGTGGATGAGAGGGAGGTACTCCTCGTGCTCTTATGTTGGGTGGTCGGTAAGACCACGATATCATACAAGGAGATATGTAGGCGTGGTCAATCAGTCCGACTAGGACTTGGTCGATTAGACAAGGACTTATCTTGAGGTTAAGAGAGATTTACGGCTTGATATCTGATTGCCTGATTCATGTATCGTCTCTTCTAATCAGCACAATCATCGCCGGATACTCACCAAAAAATCAAGTCGCTTGGAATTGAGAATGATAGAGAATAACGGCAAAGTCCGGAGAGGAGTCCGTGCGCCCAAGTTGTTTCTGTATAAATAGAGGTCTTTAGGCAGCTCAACTGAGATTTTCCTTTCTCTTTCCACACGGCGAGCAAATGAAGTAGGCGAGCGTTGCAGCGCGGCTGCGACGGTCTGTTTTGCCTTGTCTGTCTGCCTTCAGGTATTGCACGCCTCGGTAGCGTTTCAAGGATGATAGGGAGCTATGATCGGCAGCACAAGTTGCTGTCACTGGCGGGATGGGTGACTGTAAACTGCTGGGTCTGGGTGTTCTTCTTCTCAGCTCAGCGTATGTGCACTATGGTTGAGTGGTGCGCCCGAGGGAGTGTGCTGGAGTGAGTGTGCTCTACTCTATCTATGTGCTCTGCTCTA
This sequence comes from Xylariaceae sp. FL0255, assembly GCA_022578795.1. Lineage (NCBI taxonomy): Eukaryota > Fungi > Ascomycota > Sordariomycetes > Xylariales > Xylariaceae > Xylariaceae sp. FL0255. Next base: position 135,627 of record MU388899.1, read on the forward strand.
CAGTCTAGGTAGCTGTGAGTGAGTAGAAGTGATACGCATTGTGATAGCCCTCCATAGGTGCCGAGGCTACTATCCATGCCGGAGAGAGCTATGTGCACGAAGTTGTTTTCTGTATAGGTAGAGGTCTCTGGTAATCTTTCTGAGATTTTTAATCTGTTTCAACAAGGCGATGGCAAGGGCAACGGCACAAGATGCAGCTCGGTTGCTGTGGTCTGCTCGCCTAGGTACCCAGGCGCTGTAGGTTTGAGGATCGCTCGAAGGGGGGATGTCTCCGCGCTCTGCTCGGTGGAATGGACGTAGTACCTGGCCGTAGGTAGAGGATCGGCCGCCGTGGGTGTAGTGGAAGTAGATCAAAGAACAGGGCCTCTACTTACTCCAACTGAGACTTTCTGCTTTTGTATGGCGATATAGTAGATGATTGACTTGCATGTTGGTGGTGGTCGCTTGTTTGAATAGGTACTATAAGTTTGAGAATTGCTCGAGGAACGTGCAGGTGCCCAGCTGGGGAGCGGCGGAGGTGTTATCCTTCGGTTTGGTGACCTGCCACAGCAAAACTTCCGCGGCCGCTTTCGCGAGCGGGATCAAGTTTTCCGTCGTTGGTACTGATGTGTTAGTAGGTGGGAGGTGGGAGGTGGAAGATACTCGCAGAGGGTATCAGAGCCGCGTCGTGTACTTGTTCATGTCAATAGAATTGATCAGTATCATTGGGTTGCTATGCTTAGATATAATATCTCGAAGTGTGTAGGTCTGGATTTGGTCATAGATCAAATCTTAGGCTTGGTCCAGATCTCCCGATGATTCTTACTGGCATTGACAGCATAAAGCTTCTGCCCAGTGGCCTGAAGGTCCTAGTCGATCTGTGTAAATGTTCCAGCCCAGAATTACGAAGAAGCAGAAAGCCAAAGGCCCCAAGAGCCTGACTTGGCCCCGCGACTCAAACAAATCCACGAGTACTAATAAATCCATATATGCCCGCCTAGCTTCAGCAACCAGATGGCGGATGAGGTGGTTGATCGCAAGGACCGCGCGGCCTGGATGCTCGCTGTGGTGCTCATCCAATCCCAGGATCTGAGCAATGAGAAAGACCGCCGAGAAGGCGTACCTCTGAGAACGGGCTCCTTACTAGGCATGCTCTGTCCCATAGATGTCTTTGGGCTTTGTGAATGTTTGGTTGTTGGCCTAGAGCGGCGCTCAGCTTGTCCTTTCATTTAAAAGTAATTAAAATGGCATACTAAGCTTGTTGGGAAGGCGAGCTTAGACGGAAAACGTGTTACGTGTCATGTATTTAATCCCAGTAGTTCACGTATTCTATATAAAAGTGCGGTGTATTCAAAAAACTACAGACACAAGGTGGCCTAACATAGATTCGATGATTATCAAGCTCCCTTTTTCGCCTATTCTCTCAAAACAACATAAAACGGAACCTAGGTATCTGGTGTAGGTCTACTAGGACTAGTCCTTTATTTGGTCTATCTGCTCTGCTCAATGTGGGCGCTACTTCTCTCTTCCAGGTACAAGTCTTAGTACTTACTAGTCAGCGTTATTGTCTAATGAAGGTACCGGCTTTGATAGATCAGTGGACACGCCGCCTCTTGACCCTCGAAGGTGGAGTCAACAGCTCGATACTCGTCTCGTGGGCGGGCGCTCTCGACGCGCTCGCCGCACCAGCAATGGTAGGCTCTGAAGCGCTGTAGGATACGGCGACCTAGGGTTGCGAGGTCGAAGAGTACGGACTAACATCAAAACTTACGCTGTTCGAGAGTGCTTGGATGCCACGGCTGAGGGATGAATGTCAGTTCGATGCTTTTCATCTTCGAAAACAGGCGGGAGTAGAGAGCGTATTCATACTAGCAGCGGCAGTGGCAGCGGCATTGGCACAAGTGGCTGCCGGATAGGGTTGGAAAAGGGATAAACAGCCCGAGATACAAAGATTGCCCTAGAGTAGAAGTCAACAGAGCGCGATAGTAAAATGCGATCGAGGTGAGTGGTCACATTATCTGAGCCGCTGGATCGATCCGTGAGGCAGAACCTTCACCTACGGGCTTTCCCGTGGGGGTCAATTTACCGTGTGGGAACGATGGGGTTTGTGAATGCAAGTCCGTGGGAAGTCTAGCCACTATGGTGACCAGGAGCTGGTCAGGTTCAAGTAGTCGTAAGTGACTGTCTCCCGCGTTCGGAGAGCATGGCGGATTACTTCCAATCGGCTTGGACTTGTTCAGGCCTGAAGTGTTCAGTTGCTCTTGAACGCTCACATATTGACAAATATGTAACTCGTACTTTCTCTTGGGGCCTTATGTGCTGAGTTCTGGTTCTAGGTAGATTAGCGAGCTAGGTTAGGCCGTGGTGCTAAATGAAGGTATTCAATATGTATCGTTTATACGATTGTGTGATCACCGAGTATTCGAGTAACGATATCTCACGAGTTCAGACAATGTGGACATGAATACGAATGTGATCACCGCCTACATTGAAACGATACTACACCGGTCCGGACAGTTTGCATCTTACTAGACAAAGGCTTTCCTATCGCATCCCTTATGATCTTCATATCTATCCATCATGGCACCTTCAAAGTAGCAGAGTATCTAAAATAGGTCATATTTCATGGGACTTCACACGGAAGGGGCCCTGATTTAGATTGAGAGATACAAGAGGCATGTTCGGGATAATGAACGACAGGTGTGATGGGCTCAGCGACCGCCTCGTGCGAGACAATCTGTGTACAACTAGCGTAGAAGGAGGTGGCCTCGGGTACATGGCCTAAATGCCTATTAGGTATGATCTGACCTTGCCACGTCCGAGTCTCTGTCGAAGACACAAGGTTAACGCTCCTTGTATATAGCCCATGTTGACATTATATTTGTCAATCAATCAATCACCTTTGACCAGGCGTGTCTTGGATGGGCTTATGTGCTTTGTTCGGCAGCTTTATGCGGTAGCTAGGATCCTCATCGATGCTCGGAATCTGGATGACGAGAAAGAGCCTCCGAGAAGGTATGGCTTGCTAGGCATTCTCATTCAGCGCATTCGTAAACGGCTGGTAAGCACCCGCTTCCCATGGCTGCCCGACGGTGTGGAAGAGAGGCGTGATATTCTCTGGTGGAATGCGAACACTGGGCTTACTCATGCGAACATAGTTGCCATTAGATAGTACGTGTCCAGAGGTAACACTCATGCCGAACAGATCTCAATTAAATATCTATCTTTCATATGCTTGTCAGAGGACGACCAAAGCGAGCAGCTACGCAACCATGAGTCTATATTAAGCCATCCTATGTTCATAACCTTTCAAATACGCACCATATATAAATAGAATACTTCAACAACTAGACTTCTATACACAGTACAATCGAAAGTTCATACCCGTGACCATCTTTTCATCTAGACCACCGTTACAAAAAGCCGTAGAAGCGACACTCTAATTGCCTTTATAAAATCGGTGAGCGTCGCTGTGAGCACAACTAGAGGCGTGCCGTCCATGCTGACATCAACCACACCTTTCTACCCGCCGAGCTGGTCGATTCTGAGCTTTGATGGCTATGGTCATTCAGACGCCAAAATGATATGATCTGGCTGCTTAACAACACTCGACTTCCACCCCACCTTCAAGGCGGCATACTGCGGCAAGACTCGCCGCTCTGATGCTTCGATTTAGCCGAAGGCTGTTTATTTGAAATTAGTGAAATATTTCCTGGCCGCCGTGTAGTAGATCCCCAGAGACACAAAGACTGCAATGAAGGACTGACAGGCTCAAAGCGGTTTTTGCGGCATTGGTTGAGATCTGCAGAGTCAAGTCACGGCCCTACAGTGATTCAGAGTGTTTCTGGAGAAATTAGTCAAATTTAAGGTATTGTCATTGCCATGATGAGTTCGTTGACAGAGTCCGATTAGTCATAGAAGCTTCCATGTATGGGCGACGAACCTCATAGGAGACAAAGACTTAAATATCCAAATAAGAACAGTTAGGCAGCAAGAAGTGACTTCTACAATTGATCACCTTTGCCCCCTTCGTTTACTTTTGTCTTATCTGGCGTTCCTGCTTAACATCATCTGAAAAGAATTTCGAGATGGTCCATTTAACGCCATTGCAATGTAGAGGCCTTTCTTCACCCATTCCAAAAACCTGCTCGCAAACATTGAGGCGGCAGGGGAACACCTCTCGGAGGAGTGAACGACCTTGCCGGCGTTCAAGCTCTTCAAGACCTGGTGGTGTCACTTCAAGCTGTGTTCATAGGAATGAACCCGCTTATTTTAAGACTGTTGACATGTTCAGGGGGGAAGGCAGTTCCTCACATACGCTCACAACGCTGTTGCGGGCTACAATCTGATCATGCTTTCTTTTGAAACATGATGGCGAGGTCGTGAATTAGACTCTGAAGTGAACTAGCTCTGCTGGTAGGAAGGTGTGATCAAGGTCATAAGGGTTTTTTTGAGAACGATTTGTTCTTGCATTAAGATATAAGTAGTGTTGGCATCCGACATATCACATAATAGTAAATAGTTCATACGTATCGCCACCATAATCAATCTGTATTCGAGGCAATATTCACCGTGATGAACTTACAAAGTTCAAGGACTATTGTCACGGCTTAGCATAGCTGTACGACGCCCATACAGATCTGCATAGAAAAGGAATTTTATTTCATATACCGCCTCTTGTCTTCCAGCTCGTTGCTGCCATGGACACTGTAAGTGTTGTACCGGCCACACCACCAATGTGTGTTTATGGTCATTCCCGAGGTAGTGAGTTTATTTAGGAGAGATCACCAGCAGGACTCCTGGTTCGAAGATAAACGAGCAATCGGAATAAGAGTCAGATTATCTTCTTTCCTCATCTTATCGCGTGTGAATTTGACAGATTATTGAAGTAATGTGCCATCGACGGATGGCTGTGAGGCAGTGGTGGATTGCCCCAGTGATCAGTGTTAGCGGGAATTACCCTGATCCGACTCCCCTAAGCAACCGCTTTAGGCAATCCCAACCTGGTACGCGCCGTCAATCATTTCAGCATAGCGCAACACACACGCACACACATACACATACACGTTGCTCTCGCATTTCTCAAACGGCAGCGTATATTGTTTTTGTCGCTGCTTTCTCTTCCTGCCCCGCATAAGTTTTTTTTTTTTTTTTCTCAATTCGCTTGTCTGATTTTCTTAGTAGACAGACCGCCTAGCTGAGAAGCGCTGAAGCCTATAGACCGGCCTGGCATCGCACCTCCTTGCTCATGCGGCCTCGCTATATACCAGGTGTAAGTCCACCATATCCTCACCTCACCCCATCCGGCACATGTTCCTGTCTGTGCCCTGGTTTCCTCGATGGCATTTTGAGTGCCTGACTGGGGCGCTGGGAACCTAAAGGGCACACAGTCTGTCGTAACGACGATTCACCTTCGCCTGCGGCACACTTTGTAAAGCAACACTGAGGTGGCATGACCTGTTTCGCGGCCTCGACTTCTTCTCACCCATCTTCTGAAATCACCTATTCAAGACTTCACCAACCCCTCAGAAGTCTTAATTGCCGAGGATTCTACCGCGCATGCTAATTGTCAGCAGCACACTCAACCGTCCGTGGGCGTTGAAGATCGTTGTTTTCTGTGTATAATATCCGACTACACTGTCTTTCCTGTTTACTCAAACATCGCTACACTACGCGAGGAACCCTGATCTAGCTCATTGATGCGGTAGTGGGCCCTTCTTTTGGGCGACTACGGAAGACATCTCACTCCTTCTGGAAGCCTCGCCAACCGCTGTGTGCCGATGGCTTCGGCAATCACAGAAACCATGGATTCGGAGGACCACTCCATGATGGATGCTCCTGCCACCAGTGTTACTGGTGGCTTTCATACGTCTGGAGCGTTCGGGAGCAATGGAGCGAAACTGTTATTCGACAATGACATGGATACAGCTGCTGATGAAAGTGACTCATCTGTCGAAAGTGACGACTTCATAAAGTCCATGGAAAGAAGAGGAATGCTGCCTACTGGATGCTGCTATGACGACAGGATGAAGCTCCATGCTAATGCCGACTTCGGCCCTACACCGCACCATCCAGAGGACCCTCAACGTATAGAACAAATCATGAAGATGTTCAAGAAAGCCGGCCTTATCTACACTGGCCCCGAAGCAGACCTGATTGAGGTCCTCAAGCAGAACCCCTCTAAGTACATGTGGCGGATACCTGCTCGACCAGCCACCAAACAAGAGGTCTGCCTTGCCCATATCCCCAGTCACTGGGACTGGGTTGAGAACCTCTCCCACCTGTCGACTAAAGACCTCCGAGCCCTCAGTATGGAGCTCGATCAGGGTAGAGCCTCACTTTACGTTGGTGGCATGTCTTACGAAGCTGCTCTTCTCGCAGCAGGAGGTTGTGTCGAGACCTGCAAGAACGTGGCTGCCGGAAAGGTCAAGAACGCATTTGCTGTCATCCGCCCGCCCGGGCACCATGCTGAGTACGACCAGGGCATGGGCTTCTGTATTTTCAACAATGTACCCATCGGCGCCAAAGTCTGCCAGAAAGAATTTCCGGAGACATGTAGGAAGATACTCATTCTCGACTGGGATGTTCACCACGGTAACGGAATACAAAACATGTTCTATACTGACCCGAATATCCTATACATCTCACTCCATGTTTACGCCAACGGAGAGTTCTACCCTGGTAAACCCGACAATCCGATGATTCCTGACGGCGACTTGGACAAAGTTGGCGACGGCCCTGGCAAAGGAAAGAACATTAATATTGCTTGGCCGTCACAGGGAATGGGCGATGGAGAGTATCTGGCTGCATTCCAGAAGATTGTCATGCCGATTGCCCAAGAATTCAATCCTGACATGGTCATCATCTCGGCGGGCTTTGATGCGGCGGACGGCGACGAGCTGGGCGGTTGTTTCGTCACTCCTCCTTGCTACGCTCACATGACCAGCATGCTGATGACTCTCGCTGGCGGTAAAGTGGCAGTATGCCTGGAGGGCGGATACAACCTTCAAGCTATATCACACTCAGCGTTGGCTGTAGCACGGACGCTCATGGGAGAGCCACCGCCAAAGATGGCCGTTCCGCCTATCAGTAAGGAAGCTGCAAGAGTCCTGGCTAGGGTCCAAGCTGTGCAGGCGCCGTACTGGGAGTGTATGCGGCCAGGCATCATCGACATGCACAAAATGAGCCAAGGATCTTCTCGACTTCATGACGTGATCCGAAGCTATCAACGACAGGTGCTATCAGAAAAATTCGGCTTGGTGCCGCTCTTTATTCAACGTGAAGCACTTTTCAAGTCATTCGAGAACCAGGTTCTTGTTACGCCCGAAATCCAGTCAAAGAAGAAGATTTTGTTCATCATACATGACCCGTAAGTTTTTACTATATATCGATTTACTTTGATCTTGAATTTTGCTAACGTCTAATCAGTCCTGAGCTAGTAGCCATGCCTGATGTTATTAACAACACGGTTGATCCCCACAATGGCTTCATTGTATGTATATATTGCAGGACAAATGAAGGAGGGAATGATGTTTGTATTTGCTAACCAGATCTGCCACGTTACAGAAAGATGGCGTAACCTCGTATGTAGATTGGGCCAGCAAGAACGACTTTGGTGTGATAGACGCCAACATACCGCATTATATAACACATCCCGAGGACATGGATGGATTCACGCCGCGAGCGACGGAAAAGACGCTGCAGTTGCAGATCCAGGAACTTGTGTGCTATATATGGGACAACTATCTGCAGTTGTACGACATGGAAGAGCTGTTCGTCATGGGTATAGGCAATGCCTACCTTGGCGTCAAAGTGCTTCTCACCAGCCGTGGTATGTAAAGTTGCGACAGGTACCGCAGTTCCAGCGATAACTAACACATATCACGAACCAGAATGCAAAGACCGTGTCTCTGGAGTGATCAACTTCGTGACAGGCAACCTGCGGCCTGTTAAGTCGGAGACAGATCCGGACCTTAGTGCATGGTACAGACAGAACTCTCTAGTACTTGTTGCAGAGGACCACGCTTGCTGGAGCGATGAGGATCTAGCAAAGAAGGTGCAGAAGAAGCGGTTCGGCAATGTGCAGAAGAGCTCGCAGACGGGACTTGCGCGGATGATGGATTCGCATGGTGGTGAAGTGCAGGAGTGGATCCGGGAGCGGATGGTGATGTCGCCGGCTGAGAATATTCGAAACAAGAGCGTGGATGGGGGCAAATCGTAGGTGGGCAGGTTCCGTCAGCGAACTTGTTGTCGGAAGTGAGTGAGGGGTTTGCTGTGCTTCCCTTTGCCTTGCTCTAAGAAGGATGGTTATGGCGGAAGGTTCTGTGGGATTCGAGAGGAAACCAAGTCTTGGACTCAGTGCGGTGTTTAGGTTAGAGGGAGTGTTGGAGTTGTTGCATGTTATCAGTGTAGAGATGTCAGTAAGTATATGTAGTCACTACCTGCATTACTACCTACAGATGAATGTTTACGCCCTTTGTTCATCTGCTTGTGAGATTGCATACCTGTGTTTGGGGTGTTTTATTTCAGATGAGCTTGCTGATTTCTACATCTGTTTGATCTCAGATGTTTGCTAAGGAAAAAGAAGAAAAATGAAATTTACAAAAAACATCAGTCATGGTCTTGTTTGGTGTGAGTTTCGACAATATGGTGATATATACTATCGACTATCTGTTAAAGATTGAGCAATGAACATGGCGCATTCAAGCAGGAGAAAGGACCACAATACTCTGCGTAGACTGTCTCAACACCAAAATCCATCAAAGGTGTGTTTGGCGTCTATCATCGGCGTTTAGAGTGACCCAAGGGGATAGGGGGGCGGGTACCTGACACACCTTTTCGGCAGGTACCTCCTACCTTATCTTATCGCGGTCCCAATATTTCCATCCTCCTGCTTTGGGACTTTCTAGATGCTCACTTCACATCAGGCCTGCATTTATTAATCTGCATACCCAACCTTTCTCTGCTTTCTTATTCCTGTCTTGAAGTCTCTCTACCCCTGTCCTTACGCCTGTTCTCCTTTGTGGTGGTCATTTAAAGTGTTTGGTCATTTCCGTCCGACCATCATCAACACCAAGCACTTTCACAGCCAAGAAGTGACGAACGCGCTACACCCACGGTGGTCTGTCACCATGGATCGCGATCGCGACCCTCGAAGTCGCAGATATGATGATGGAGAGGTCACTAGATATGGCGCCGGTGAATCGTATCGGCCCTTTAACAACGCGAATCGATCTCCCCGCCGACAAAGAAGCCCTCCTCCCCGAGACCGTCCCCGCAGTCCCATAGACAGCGACCGCTATGTGCCTGACCGAGCTCCACGCCAGAGATCAAGAAGTACTGACCGCTACCGCCGCGATGTGCGCGATGTCCGAGATGTTCGAGACTCTCGTGACACGGGAGGTGATAGCTGGCGGAGAGATGACAGAAGTCGCAGCATGCGTAGAAGTCCTCCGCGACGCTCTCCTCCTCCACGCCGCAGTCCGCCTCCTCGACGGAGCCCCCCGCCGCGCCGCTTCTCGCCCCGGCCCGATGACAGAGATCGCCCGCGATCCCCCAGAAGAGGCTTCAACCCAAGGTCAATACCCGACCCCCACAGTCAAAACCCCAATGCCATCCCTCTAACATTCCCTTTCCGGAATAGACGGCGGTCAAGATCCCCCTTCGATCGTGACCGTCCCCGCGACCGATCCCCTCCTCCCCGCCGTCATTCTCCTCCTCCTCCACGAGCCAGCACCTACCGCGCCCGTTCTCGCACCCCTGATCGACGCCCTGATGACCGCTTCAGATCATCTTATGCTGGCAGACGTCCCTCACCTCCGAGAGATTCTAACATTAGCTCTACCCTGCCTTCACGAGACACCTCACAGAGATCCTCTCCCCGTCCTATTCCTCCACGTCGAGACGACCGCTCCTTTCCCCAATCTCCTCTCCCTTCCCGCCCTCTCTCTAGATCGTCTCACGATACACCAGCTGTGAGAGAGTCCAGTCCTGCTCCGCAGACAACAGCCCATGATTCTACTACTTCTCTACCACGCTCTCCGCCTCGTGGCCCTGCTGCTTTGCGAGCACCGCCTACTGGTCCTAGAGATAGCCGAGGGTACAATGGCCAGTCTGCCGGGGCGATAGGTCCGCCTTCCAGACCAGGTCCTGCTCTCTCGCCTGTGCCTCCAAGTCGTCAAGACTCTGGAGGTGCCGTTCCACCATCGGGGCCTCGTGGCTATGTTTCCAGTCGCGGCGGCGGCGGCGGCGGCTATGGTCGTGGCCGAGGTGGCGGCGGATGGGGCAACACTATACAAAGTCGCAACTTACCTCCCGTTGCTGGTCCGACATCTGCAACCTCAGCAACTAGCTCTAGTAACAACATCCCAACCGGCCCTCGCGCCAACAGTATTTCACAGTCAGTCCCGTCTACGCCAGTCTCACAGTCGAAGACTTTCAACCCGCCCAAGGGCCCAGCAGCCGAGAGCAATCGCCCGAGCCTAGCGCAGCAGCTCATGTCATCCATGCCACCCGTCATCCCTGGCGGCAAGATGAGCCCCACATACATCCCTCTCACGACGGGTGTGCTCCCCGAACTCCAGGCACACATGGACCGCCTCAAAGAGGAAGAACAAAAACTGCGCGAGGAGAAGTACATCAAGGAAGAGAGACTCCGCAAGAACCTCGCAGCCTACGAGAAAGGCCAGCGCGAGGTCAAGGTCTTGGCTCTGCGCACAGAGCTCGCCGAGCAGAGTCTCAAGAAATTTGCTGGCGAGGGACTTGGCGGCGCTGCGTTCTAGTAGTAAACAGCATATGGAATGTCGACTTCTTTCAAACCGGCTCTCTTCTACGACATGTTACTAGCTTGCACCCTATCTCTCTGTGTATTATGTTCCCAAAACTTTGACATGAATAACAAATCCGAAAGATTGTACAATTACTGAGCGTTTTGTCGGGATTGCTCATACTGTCTGTCCATGTATAACATTCAAAAAGAAAGCAAACATGGAAGAATGCTATGGCGGTTGGGCTTTGCAGACCGCGACAACATCGCCATCACAGAGGTGGCCCCTTGAAGAAACGGCCTTGGTCGCGTTCTTGTGGTTACCTTGGATCAGGTTGCATAAGTCACTCTCCTGATACCATGACATCTAACAGGTATGTCATCAGTTGTTCAAGAGAGGAGGCTTGGATGGTTGTTGGATGGGTCCTAGGAAGTGCGTTTGTACGGCAACTGGAATGAGAGAGTGAAATACAAATCATTGAGATATCCCCTTTTGTGGAGATACCCCTGTTTATGGTACATGTGGATGTATTTGAGACTGAGATCTGTGCTATGTGAAATGCGCGATCGTGTTTCCTCGAATAGATGCCATAGTCCGAGTGTTAGATGTCAGATAGTATGTTTCTCACGAGCTGGCAATGCGTTAGTCCTATAGGTTGACAGGCCTCTCCAGTCATCGACAGTCTGCAAAGCAGCTCGTCTTCCTACTCCTAAACTCCATTTCAGTAAGGATATTCGGCTTCCTTGACAGCGGTATTGGCCATTTAGGACGATGATTGCCGCTTCCGCCCGATCATCCTGTCGAATCCATGTGGCCCAGTAACTGTTCACTGCCTCACTTTTATTGGTTTCGGAAGGGGATTCAGGTATACGCTCCATAGTTCTTCCAGACATGAACTCACCGAGGTAGATGACTGTCGTCATAAGTCTTCAAGCCGCATTTATACCCATAGCAAGCCTCTGTTTTGAAAATCAATGCCTCTGAGACCGATTTGTATCCGAGAGGAGCGCCAAATGAGCAGAGATTGATATGTGCTTCATTTTTGGCTGGTTATCCGAAACTACATTTACATGATATCTAAATCTATATCGATCATGATGCTGGTAAGCATGGTTCAGGTACCTAAGCAGTTGATTGAAACAGACGGAAACCCCACGACATTCCCCTAGCTCGTGACTCTATATAAAGAGCACCGATGCAGCTCGGGCAAGCACTGGTAGGGCGTTTCCCCAAAACATGCTAGACAGATTGTGAAGGCGCCATCAAAGAGACTAACAATCAAGTCCATGATCCCTTTACGAAAGGTATGACTTGATTTGGCTTCATTTTCCACCCCCACTAGCAATACGAAAAAGGTAACGAACAAAATGATAGCCTGACTAAGAAGACGCAGTCCAGAACGCAACTTTTGCCTATCGTTCTACCTATGTGCCCGGCTTCTCGTATTGCCGATCTTATGATGCTGCTGAAACGGCGTCATCTGCGTCGAAGGGCATGGGAACACTTAAGTAATCAACGATTCGGGCTCAATGGCCTGGGCCATCAGCCCAGTCTCCATCTGCAGGTAGGGGATAGAAGCTTGAGGACTCGGCAGACCAGAAAGGAGTGGCCGTTAGCAATCAACTGTCCCCAAGCCCAGAATTCTGGGCCCATATTCTTGCATCTGCTTACGACTCACGATAAATTGCGTCGAAATTCATCAAGAAGAACAATCAAGTTTGCAGCCTCCGAGGACAGGCTGATGGCGATCGAAGTCTGCGACTCGGAGCTACGTGGAGAAATCCTAGTCTCTTATACATACTAATTTTTTTTGGAGATGAATGCCCCTAAGGCTGACTGATAACCAGGTCAATAGCCAACAGTACGGAACTGGTATTCTAGCTATGATTTGCTAGATATTCAAGGCTCAATTCGTTTGGTATTCAAATGAGTTTCGATACTGGTTCAAGAAAGAAAAGCCAAAGCACTCTGACCTACATACATCACTTACGGGCGAAGACAAAGAACTTCCTCTTTCGAAGGGCCTCGGAAACTCACTCCATATTTTGGGGGGATCCCAGATCCCTACATAAGAAGAGCGTACGTCTTGGGGCTTGCAGAGGTCATGACATTTACATCTATTCTGAACCTGGAAGACGGAGCGATGCCAAGCGAACGGCTTGTCTGTCCGGATTGCCAGTAATCATTTTGAACAGTAGAAGCCGGACTTAGCACGTTATGAGTATAAGAACCACGATGACGTCGCCCCCAACGTCTTTCCAACGGAACGGAAGCAAGCGAGCGAGCTCTTCTCGATCTTCAGAATCAGCCAAAGCAGATCACACCCGAGGTTCTCGGTGAGTTGATATCGGTTGCCGTGACCCAATTGTTGATCGTCCGAGTTGCGTCCGCCTCTAGCGGGCCGGGATTCTCACTTGTGCACCGCTCCCCAGCGGATCGAAGGTCCAGGCAACGCCGAGCCCGCGATCGTAAATTATGATGGACCAGTGTTTTGTGCTTGAAGCTGCGGGTGTTGGAATCTTCGAGACAGGAGCTCGGGTGGCTGGAGCTGTGGGCGCAGGAGTCTTGGAGGGAGGAGCTCTGTGATAGTGTATTCACGGTTACAGCATGTCCTTTATATATAAGCTCAGGGCTCGCAGGTAGGTGAAATTGGTTTCTTGCTGAAGCCGCGATATTCAAGCTTGCTTTTGGATATGGGAACTATGGTGTAGGTTTGCTTGTGGGATAACCACTTGCCTAGTATTTGTCAAAGTCTCCCATAGCTGGGGCATACCTATCGTTTGAAGTCCGGATAAACAGATGTACGAAGACTAAATTTCAGGTCTTAGACCCTTCGTCTGGCATCGGAACATGGAATGGTATAAATTAATTGATGAGAGGGCATTCTAGGACCTTCTACTTCTGACCCACGAACTTTGGGAAACTATGAGGTCTGATCTAGGGAGATCATGTTTTGCCGTAACCTTATGGGAGATACTTGTTTTGTGGTCAGAGCTCTGGTTTTCTCTGTAGTAGACAGATTACATTTTATCGCCAGCACCTAAGGGGCCCATACATTCATGCCTTACCACTACACATTGCCTCCTCATCTGCACATCCCCTCTCCTTGAAAGCTCGTAGAACAGAAATCTCAATCATTTTTGTGCATTGTAGAAGCAATTTCAAGCTGATTTTACTCATCGTCGCCTCGACGTCTCCATCACCGTCAGGGGCGCATAACCTCGGCAGAACCTGTGCCTCAGTTTTCGCAGCCGACCTCGTGCATGCAGTACACCTGAGTGGTCTGTGGGCGTACATTATGCCTGCCGTTCCTAGTTGATGCTTACCTGAAAGAGAGGAGGATAGATGGGTTCAACGGTTCGTTCTAAGCACCCTCTGCGCTAACATTCTGGAGTTTGTCGACGCTCCCATTGGACGGGACGTGATCTCGGTTGTTTGCAGCCGGACCGTGGTTCATCTGAGTCATGATAGAAACTACGACCCGTGATCGGCTAAATTATGGGCATTGTTCACTTGGTTCATCCAGGAGAATCAGTAGCGAGCAGATTGTGCAGGTCCTGGTAACTGAGCAGCAGCAACCATTGTATAGTAGAAAAATATCATATAGATTACTGCTAGAGTAACCGACAACTTAGTGCTTGGGATAATCCCTGAGAGTCGGAGGGTATCAATCTGGTTGACATACAGATAAGTCTATAGTTGAGCATCAAGCATTCACCTCAACATCTATTTCGAAGATAGAAGGCCTTTTCTTTTATGATGGGCTGAGTATTCTAACTTTACTTATTTGATATTCGGATCTGTTTCAGTCTCGATTCAAAAAGGTATAGCTTGTGTGTGCCCAAGATGTCGACTGAAGGGAAATCCCTGAGGGTCAAATACTAGTATAAAATGCTGCTATAAGTCTCTTGTATCACAACCTGGTTTCACCTATGAAGTATGGAGATTAACTACACCGATGTCATTAACGCGGAGAGCGATATCGGTCGAGAGACACCCAAGTGTCTGTATGGAGCAGCGATTGAAGCCTTATCCAGCAACGACTTCTATGGAGAATCTTTAAGCGTCAGACTCTATACTTGAAAACTCGTTCGAAGACGTCAAAATTGAAAGATAGGAAGCCGAGAGCCGAGAATACGCTCCGCCTTCATGTGCGGAAGCCATCCGTCATCGGCGCTGAATCCCATGCGAGGCTTGAGCTTAGGCGCACTGTTCTGCTGAACAGAATCAATCTCTACTAGCGTTGCCCTTGATGAAAGGCGAAAAGTTGGCCAAGCCATCTCATTCCCAAGACCTTCAGTACCTAGCCACAGGAGGGCACCCATGCCTGGAGATTCGACACCCCTTTTCATCCGACCCACGGCGTCAAGGTCGTCCTCCGGGTCATCCATCAACTCGCCTTTAGATAGGCGACTATCCTACCTAATATCTCGGGACAGCCTTAAATCACTAGGAAACACAGCACAAGTTATGAAAGAGTTACGTGATCCCCATGTTTGCCTGTCCAAATCGTCTCTCTCACTCACCGATCGGTCTTTCATATATACGTTCGGGAGAGCCCACATGCGGGTAAAGGAGGTATGCTGCTGAGTAGCGATATCACTTGTGGATACGGGAACTATTGCTTCACTTTGCTCATTGCATAATCGCCAGTTTAGTCCGCACCATAGTTTTGCATTGTTGAAGGATACTGACCTTCTTGAAAAGTGAATAAAGGAAGTATTGATGTCAGATATCAAGCCTTGAGATATCACCTTGTCCCTATTTCTTCTATGAACTAGGATATAAAACCCCCCCTTCTCCCCCAGTATGTACTTTTCTCTGTGACGCAGTATGTTCGAAGATCCCAATGTCAAGAACAAATTCAGAGAGTCAATTTTCAGCCTGCTTTCAGTCATCGGCCATAGGTACAGTTCATGCCATCATAGATAGCAGACCAGATGTTTGGATACAGATCAGCAGCCCTCATTGCCCCTGCATCCTTGGCGACGAAGAGAACCTCCCCCACCGTCGACATTGAGGCTGCTCTATCATAGCTTGGTGACGAGTAGCTATCCATACCTGCATCCTGGAGGGTAGAATGGTTGGCTCGGTAATTGCTCCCGATGTACATTTTGTTGGTAATTATTCTGGTCTGGTGTCCATCCACCTGGGAGATGAGTGTAGCGAGGAAGGTTTTATTTATAGGTAGCTCGTTCAGCAGCAGGCTCCCGAATCAAGTACATTACCAACTTATCGAGAGTTTTGAGTGCAAGATGCGGATCGCTATTTTGAGGAGTGAGCTTCCGTATATTGAAGTCTTGACGTGATTATTACCTCAAGTATCGGGGTATAGGTGACAGAAATTCGGGAGGCTAAGAGAAGATGTATACTATCAGGATCATGACGGAGACCGGCAGGCCGTTGCTACATTTGATACCTAGATCTCTTGGACTTGATGCCATTAATGCCCAGGTCACAAATCCATAGCGACCGATGGGCATAGACTTTATGGGCCCTATCATCCCGCGCGGTCCTATGGAGAAAGCCTGCATTACAAATTGACGTCCTGTCATTCTCGGGCAGACTCTTGTAGTCACCACAGCTGGCATTCTGCTGAAGATAAGTCCGATCGCAGGATTACCGTTACTTCCTTCGGTGCTTCAGATTGATCACGTCCGCCTCGAAGCGTAATGATACGTGGTGGCGCCACAGCATAGAAGTCATAGGAAATCGGGTGGGCATTCCGATGACTGTGATATCGAACGCTCCATTGGCTCCAATCGACTGGTCTTTTAATTCTATTGCGACAGACGTGCAACCTATTTTACATGCTGCCTTCAAAATAGCCATACCTCGAAGCTTAGTTCGTGAACAGTTATCTCCTTGAGGATGGATACCAGTTTCCCAAAGTAGGGGGATAAAACTTAGTTAGAGTGTAAATAAATCACTCTCAACCTTCGAATATCTGGTTCCTGATATGGCTATGGTGGCAGGTCTTCGTACTCATATGAAGCAGTTCAACGGAATGACTCTACTCTTCCTTTCACTTGTCTACACTACCTATATAAGTACCTACCTGAGTGAACCGGCGTAATTAACGCACGAAGTCCACAGGCAAAGCCACCGCCGCTATCTAAACCAATACAGACCAGTAATGTAAGATACTCAACGTCCTTGACACCTCTCAGTCTCCCGTCATAAGCAATTCCGTGATAAAAAAGGCGTTTCAGATATCAATTCTAGAATCCCCTGAGCAAAGGGAGGGTAGAGGTGTCAACATTGACTCACCGGTAGTACCAGTCATGTAGGTAGTGGCACGGTTTTTCGCTTTAATAGGTGGCACGTATGTCTACTCTAATCTAAATCTCTTGTTCAAGGTGCGTTCCCCTTACAACCTTGTTTTCAGGTTGTCGCCTTGACAAGCGATTATTAAAGATACGCAGACGTAGACAATCAATGTCCACCTCGGCAACATCTTCGTCGAACAAGATGACCTATACAACTCATACATGTTCGCCAGCACAGGTCAGAATGTCTACCATCTTCATCAGCGCCATGTCAGTACGCTATCTTAGATACCTCAGGGGAGTTTGTTTAATAGGCATGCGGCTTAGTCGATAGATAATCGAGTCAGGAGGTATGATATAAGATTATACACCCCAATTTTTATCCGAGACTATTCACAGCCAGTGTCCGTTTTCCAACTCCAGAAGTGTTATCCATTAAAGGAGTATAACCCCATACAGATACTCTGGATTGTACAACTATCAATCAAGGGAAATACGGTGCGAAAGACATCCCCTTTTGTAACTGATCTGAGCGTACGACGGCGACGATAAAAACTCGGATAGAAGGCAGATCTCTTCGTTTGAGAGAAGCTAGACTCGACGATGTGCCATTAGATAGACAAAAGAGGCGGCTCTTTGCTCATTTACAGAAACATTATAAGCCCTCTAACTCAAATGAATAACTTGTCTGCTCACGCTTCTTGTCAGATCCAATACTAAGGTTCGCGGTATTATCAATGGGAATGCTCGGTCGGCGTCCGTATAGACTCTTGCATTTTCAGATGTGGAGGGCGTTCAATAGACCCTTATAAGAAGATGGACATCATGGACAGACGAATTTCTTATTAGGTTTTCAGCCTCATCTTAGCAACAAGGTAGAAAGCGATTAACAAGGGCAATATAGGCGTTTATTTTCAAAATTGACCAGTGTATATCGATAGTATAACAGCCATATCTTTCTTGTACAAATTGCGAATCAGCAGTGTGATATTCTGCGACTAGAGCTCTTAAATAAGAGAGATTCCAGATGATCATCATAAATAACAGGAACTGAAAGCTACCGGACACCGGACAATCGTAAAAAGGTGCCAAGAGGTAAGTGGTAGAGGACAGGCTGCGGCCGGGGGCGGACAGCCCGCCCAATCCATATGAGTATGAGTCCTCAACAGGCTAAGCTGACGATATAGCCTAGCCAGAAGCCACCAGATACGTTTTTAGGCTTCGATGACCAGTTTGGTGAATGAAGTATGTACAGAATGAGCTTGAAGCTTGCCTATGACGACGCACAGTACAGTAGAAATAATGGAGGCGCGGAGGACGCAAGAGGGACTGGTTTACAAGGTTGAGTGTATTTCGTCCGGGAGACAGCGACCCCAGATGGCCTCAATATTCTTTACTGCGTCCCAGTCCTTGAGAAAATGGTTGGTTTTCTCTTCATTGCCCATGCTACTTATAGCTGGAAACTGTAGGATGTGCGTACCGGCGACTGACATTTGTCGTTTTGAGGGTTACTTGAAGAGTGGCTATCATGTGTTCGTTCGAATAGCAGTAGTACATTTTTTACATGGTCACTAGATTGGTAATAGCATATCATCTATCTACCTAGCTCCCGAGTACAGCAACTTAAAGCATCTCTAGAAATTCGAAGCAGGCAGCGTCATCTAGGTATAAAAGCAGAGAAGAGCTATTTTCCAAGCTTGATCTTATCATGATGAGTATCGAAAAGTCTCAATCCTTGTCGCACAACCCTTCCGAGATCAGGTTCTTTCAGTCTCTCGACATATCCGAAGTGAGATAGGATGATTCAGATGTGAGCGGTGCGGTACACAGGCCATCTTACTAGTGAGATCCTAGTGTAGACGACTTCGTATTTCGATTGCTCTTGTCTGTCTCGCATTCAATACTGAGGATTCGTCCTTACCACCCAAACACCTTCTTCACCAGAATCCTCAGTGGAGCTGTCATTGGGATGAGTGATTAGTGACTCCTATTGTCCGTTTTCACCAAGGTCCAATCCCTAAAGCTTGGGTATATGATGTCGGTATATGATGTTGGTATATGATGTCTGAGTTCGGTGTATGTCTCACAACTCAAGATAGCTATATAAGGAAATCATGCCCTGATCCAAAGAGTAAGGATTACTTTACGCATAGGTTCCCTTGAGAAATATCAAGGCAAAGGTACTAGGTTTTCTTTAGAATAATCACCTGTATAGCAATAGATCATAGGCCACTTAAGGTACGAGTAGGTAGACTCCTCCGTGTAGCACTTCCATCTCTACCATCCACATAAAGTCTTCCTCTACGACTCAAACTTCGCAGAAGTAGTAGCGACAACATTGGCAAGAACCAGAAGAGTTCCAGTGGCTGTAGCCTATCGAGAGTGTACCTATTTATAGAAGGCGTGCTCTCGTTTTCCAGAGGCGCTAACTATTTAGACACTAAATAGAGGTAAAACATAGGGATGCAATGGTCTACACAATCTTATGTAGTCTTGACCGCATATAAGTTGTACTCCGAGCTGACTGAGGAAAGCAACTTTGGAGTAATCATCACTGGTTCCAAGCCGTCGGCATGTGACATTTAGAATTAATGCGTAGTTCAGCGGCTCGCTTACGCACAAGGCTCCCTCACCGGTCACTACCGGTCTAGGCCTCACTGCCTCTTATTTGATTTCTCAACTACCCTTTGGCCCTGTAACCAGCAGGTCTTGATGTCATCCGTCTTAAACTCGTTTCTGTTCACAACGACGAGTTTGGCGGGCGTACGTAGCGAAGATGATAGGGGCGATTCTTGTCTTTCATTATCATAAGAGAGAGGCGCGAATTCCATCGAATCATGATAGCAGATGCGGTTCACGAAATCGGCGACACCCATCTTGCTTTTGTAATTATGCGAAAGGGTGTTGGTGCTATTAATACTCATGGTGCTGGAAGTGCTGGCACTGGGGTTGGTATAACCACTACATTCGTACCTACCTATCTTGCTTGGCGATAGACTTGTGTATAACAGTTTAGATACACTTGACATATCTCCCACATAACCAGCAAATCAGCAATGGGATACCCTCTAGGCGAGCAAAGGGGCTAGATACTAGAGTTGGTGACCCTATCCTAATGCAGTACATATTGCTGTTTGGCCAACGAATCGATCCGAAGATGATGGACGACATGGATCGTCAAGATGGTTCCATGGATTGTTGAGATGACGAGATTGGCCTGCTTGCTGGCTGTGACCTTCTGACCTTATTACATAAAATGCAGTGAAAACACGGGAGGGTAACGTGCCCAAATTTGACACAATCCTGTACATGGGTCTGAGGGTAACTTTTCCGTTCTTGTGCTTTGAGCCATAGCATAGCTTGCATGCAATCCTGCTGCACTCATTGGAAGTTGGATTATGAAAGCCCGCAGTGTTTGTAGGGCATCGTCTAGATTGGCAGGCCACTCCTTGAGTCTTGACCCTGGGATCCTTTAAAAGTACATCTGGATTGCGGTGGTCTATGATTAAGAAGACCTCGAAAGGGGGAAATCAATCAATATAAGTTCATATGTATCATTCTCAAATAGACTTGTCTATACCCACTCGAATGTATTGGACATAGTTCTCGCATAGCTAGTAGATCGACAATGGTACATAACCCAGGTAAGTAAGTAATAATTGAATGGTAAGAGGCTGAGGCCCGTGAGATGGGCATACTTTAAAAGTAACTATCTATCATTCTCCAGCTGTGTTTCTGATTCCTCTATCGCCACATGTACCAACTTTGCAGGCCAAAGGGCCTCTCCCTCAACACAAGCACTGAGATAAGCCTGACGTTTCAGTAATCAGCCCTCGCTCCACAGTTCATCAGAAGATGAATTATGACTTAGGGAGACAACCGCCGTCCCTTACCTAACACGAGTCTTTACAGATCGGCGGGGCACTTTGAATTCGCAGAAACCTTGACGAAATTCTTATAACCCACACCTTGGACTTAAGGTAGTCGAGATACGCATCTGCACTATGACGGGCTGTGCTGAGAGGGAGAGACTTATTGAGTGATGAGAATGATGGGTGTTACTATTCTCCAGACAGACTAGATCTCTCTAAGACAACTTGGTTGATCGTGCGGCTGGTTATGCTGGTGACGCTGGTGACGCTGGTGGTATTGGTAGTGATTACGGCTTCTAGTAGGTAATTCACTGTGATTTTTATTCGTTCAAGGATACATATGAGTAATATATCAAGCCGTATACGAGTGCCATACTTCTCACAAAACCAGTAAATCAGCAATGGCATACACTTCCTGTAGGTACCTACCGAATTAGGGACTGGTGTTCGTGGGGTTGAAGAGTTTAAAAACCAGAAGTGGCGCGGCAATAGGCAGGTTTGATGATTCGTCAATGGATGGTCTCCAGATAATGAATAGGATCGGAAGCGCCGTTTTGCCCTCCCCGTCTCCAACACGGATCTTTACGCATTTGGCAGCGTACTTTGAGCTCGTGGAAACATTGAGGAAACTCTAAGAAATCGCTGTGTTTGGGCGGGGGGTGTTGGGAAGGATTCAGAAGCTGGACGATATGGTTTTTGCTGCACCCCAGACATAGGCCAGGAATGGCATCGTTTTTTGACTCGGCCGTGATAGTACAACTCACTGGTAGCGTCGGTGGTTCTGGTGCTGTATATACTGGCGATGCTGGTAGTGCCAGCGCTGGTATTGGTATATTTACTATGATACACATGTCGGACTTCAAAAGATAGACTTGTATATCTCATTTGCACATTGATGACATGCTGATCTCATAAATAGTAAATCAGCAATGGCACACATTGCCGGTGAGGTATCTATAACTCAAGAATATAGTACACACTTTTTGACATTAACACACTGGTTAGACCTTGGTTATTTACACATCTGTGAAAACCCAATCATCAATCCAAACGCCTCGCCCCTCGCTTTGTGTTAACGTCGGCAGATGGAAAAGGGACGGCCATGCGGGTTAATGAACGGTGAGAGATGCAGCTCGCAATCCCTTGCATAACGACGCCGCTCTGGATGGAGAGCTGTCACCTCCTATACTGGCCTTAGCGACGCAGTCGCCGCCCTCTACGAGCCTTGAACAAACCCAGTCCAGCACCCCTCTCCCTTTCCAGTTCCCTCGCACGAGAGTACCACCGCGAAGAATTAGACGATCCACGATGAGCCGATCCTGCCGTATTAAGCGTATCCCGATCCGCGCGCTTGTACCTGATCTCATACTCCAACCAATCCTCAATCTTGGGAATACTGATATCCAGCGTCGGCAGCGCGACAAGTTTCATCTTCGACGTATCGGGAAGTCTGGGATGATTCGATGGCGCGATGAGCATCTCGCGATCCTCTTGGGAGATAGAATGTTTCGTAGAGTTACTGAAATCCGACGGCGGGACGGGATAGAAAGGTCGCGGCAACGGGTTGTCGAGGTTTAAGTTTTCTTCAAGGTATAAGGCCGGTAACGTGTAGCGGACCTTGCCGGGTGCGTACCGCTTGAGCATCGCTGAGAGACGGTCGCGGTCACGTGGTTCGAGGAGCTCGCGGAACGGCTTGGCGTGCTCTAGTAAGAAGGGTTGGAGGATGACGCGATAGGGTAAGCGATGGGTGATGCGGATCCAAAAGCGACCATCCCATAGAGCCCACTGTCCTGGTTTAGACCATTTTGGACTGAGGACTTCCCGCCCTGGGGGACCTTTGAATCGAACGAAGGCCCAATATTGGGTGCGAACCCGTGGGATAGGCTGGTTGGTGGGATATGGCTCCCGACTGAGATACCATGTCAGGGTCTCTTTATCCCTGCCTTTCCGACTATCAGGTTGGATGGGGACAAAGTAAACGCCGGCGACATTGAAAGGTTTCGGTGTCTCACTCGGTGATTCGGACAGGGCGGGGAATAGACGAGAGACGGTATTCTGAAGATTCGCCAGTAGTACATGTTCATCTGGTGTCACAAGCTCGACTATCTGCTTGATGACGAGACTGGCAATCTCTCGCTGTCTTTCGATGCGAGCCTGCCTTCTCAAGGGGTCCTTCGAGGCCACGTCTCTCGGGTACCAGGACAAGTCATATACAGGAAACTGGACGGTGACGGTGCCAGCTTTTTTGTCCATGTCGTGGATGATGGTCTTGGACAAAAGTGTTCGTGCCCCAGCGGCTACGACTGTGGCTCTCTGTTCGCAGCGGCGAGAGAGAGCTAATATGGCCGGCTTCTGGAGGGCAAGGGGTATATTGTAGTTCTTAGCCATAGTGCGAACGGCATTTCTCATGGTAACAGTCGCATCCTGATTGGTGACGTCCTCCCACCAGGGGACGTTGTTTGCTTCACACGTAGCAATCAGTCGATCCTTGGGAAACTCGAGTAAGGGCCGGTAGAGCATGACGCCACCGTCTTCGGACTCAACGATAGGAGACTCAATGGGCACGAGCTTCCGGGTCTGGTAGAGCCTCTCGAAGCTGTCGTCGAACTCGAGATCAGATAAAGCGAAGTCCCTCAGTTCGGCCTCGTGCATGGCGAAATCGATCTGCGAAGTCAGGTCATATCGTAGGGATTTCCAATGTCGTCTAGTTATTCTACTGTGATAGTAAGGTTTTGAAGCATTTTGATCATCCCAGAAGCCGCTGCGAGAGACACCGTAGACGCCATTACACTCGGGGATGTCGGCAGCTTTCCTCATGCCTCGCAGGCCGCGGTAGTTATGTCCGAGGAGGAGGCGCATGAGGACGGTCTCGTATTGGTCGTCCTGGTGGTGTGCGAGCAGCATGCTGTCTATATGATAATTCTTGCACAATCTCCCCAGTTTCCTGTATCGTAACCTGCGAGCGATACTCTCGAAATTGGGCAAGTCCTTGGGCTTATCCTTGGGGCCTTCGAGATAGCTCATCCAAGAGAGGCGCTGGACCTCGGTGCCGATGCCCAGAGCTTTGCAGGCGAGGCGCACGGCGAGGGCTTCTTGGCTGGATCCTTCTCTTAAGCCATGGTCGATAGTGACGGCACGGAATTGCGAGACAGGGTTGTCGGCGACGACGAAAGCGGGGGTGGTTTTGATGAGACGGCCGCAGAGGTAGGCGAGGGCCATGGAGTCGACACCGCCGCTCACGGCCAGGCAGACGGTGCGGGCGATGTTCCTGCTGGCGGAGGGGAATCTCGGAGGGCTGATGGCCCGCAGAGCGTCGCCGAACTCTTGGGCGCCGATGGGGAGGGCGCCCCTGTGCAGGACATTTTGAATCGTCGTGCCCATTCCATATCCTGGATCATGGGGTATCCAGTATTGCAGCCATCAAATGTGTGAGTCTACCTTAGCTTAACTAGCTTTGCGTTTTAAGAAAGAAGTCGAGAAAGTGACCTGTCACATGTGGCTGTTGATAAAAGAAGCTATAGTGGATTCTAGTAGGCTTGATTGGCCTGATACAGCTAACTTTAGGTACCTTACGAAGTACCTCGGAAAGCAAGCAAAAGCTCCACTGTCCCGCGTCCCGTCTCTGGGTCCGCGATAACGCGCTGATAAGACTCTTATCGACCTTATCAACCAATATCCAACCCAGAATTTCTTTGGGATCCTGGAGGTCATAACCAACTTGGCCATCCATGATCCCGAACATCATGTTCGGCCCGTAGTCGCAAAATATCAACCGATCCCGAGTCCGACCCGATGACCGTCCCGACGACAATATCATAACGGTTGCCGTCCCTCCTCCTAATCCTCCTTGGGACACTAACGGCATACCTCCCTTCATTTATTTCCTCCTCAGACTTGCATCCTCTCCTCCATCCTCCGTCTCACCGGGCTTCGAAACCACCGCCCACCATGTCCCAAACCCACCACCCAACGCCCCCCTTCACCACAGCCCTAGCAGCAGGCGGTATAGCCGGCACAACAGTAGATCTATCCCTCTTCCCTCTCGATACATTAAAGACCCGGCTCCAATCCCGCGAAGGCTTTTTTCCGTCCGGCGGCTTTCGGGGTGTCTATCGCGGGGTCGGGTCCGCAGTCGTGGGATCTGCGCCAGGCGCCGCTTTCTTCTTCTGTACATATGAGGGCGTCAAAGACATTCTATCACGGTCGAGGTTAAAAAGCCAAAAAGAAAATGCACTGACAGGAAGAGGAGGAGAGGGAGGTTGGATGAGAGAACCCCTAGAACACATGCTCGCCGCCTCCCTAGGCGAGGTCGCCGCCTGCGCCGTTCGCGTCCCCACTGAAGTCGTCAAGCAACGCGCCCAAGCCGGCCAGCACGGCGGATCGTCCGCCGCCGCCCTGCGCGCAATCCTGTCGCGATCCCGATACACCAATGCTGGCGTGGCTTATCTCCCGGGCGTCTGGCGCGAGCTATACCGCGGCTGGGGCATAACCGTCATGCGCGAGGTGCCGTTTACCGTCATCCAGTTCCCGCTGTGGGAGGCTATGAAAGCTTGGGGTCGCAGCCGAAGGAAGGACAGCAGTAGCGTTGGCGATGTTGGTGCTGGTGAAAGCGCATTATATGGGAGTATATCCGGCGCCGTGGCCGCGGCCCTGACAACACCATTAGACGTCCTCAAGACGAGAGTCATGCTCTCCGAAGAGAAAGTCAGCGTCGGCTACGTCATGCGCGACTTATTCGCCAGGGAGGGCGTCCGGCCTTTCTTTGCTGGTATCGGGCCCAGAGTCATGTGGATCAGCGCCGGCGGCGCCATCTTCCTTGGTAGCTACCAATGGGCTGTGAATGTTATGCAGTGTCATACATGATGGCGCCGGCAGCATTGCATAACGACGAAAAGAAAAGAAACAACTTGTAATCATAATAATGTCGACTGGGCCGGCAACAGACCTCATCGTCTCGGTCATGTATAAACAACCCATCAGGATCTGTAACAATAACATAATGCATCTAGCAGGAGGTGTTTCATAGACTACATAGACAAAGAGCCATCACATATATTGTACAGTACCAAGAGCTTCCATCATCATCATCCAATCCTGGCTTTTAATTGGGATATATAGGTCGATATGGACATATAAATTCCACATAGTCTAAATTATACCCAGAACCACACAGTTCCGAACATAACTTTTGCTGTATATGTCTAGAAGTAGCTTTAAGCCTGTGCCGTAATTACCTGTGCCCCTTCTGCTGGTGCCGCCTCTGCCCCGGCCGGCGTCTCCTCTTGCGCCTTCGGGAGCTCTTTGGGTATCTCTTTCCGCCCATTTGCTTTATAGTACAACACAACATCACTGCCGCCTTTCCAAATATGCGCTCTCAAAGTCGCAAGGCTCATCGTATTTGGCAATAACTGCAATCAACGTTAGTAACTACACTGAATTATGAGATATCAGCAACAAACATACCTGTTCATTACAGTATAACTCTAAATACTCTTCCGGTTTCAAAGCATCCGGATCCGGCTCCTCAGGCGGAGGTTCAATCCTCTCCGCGACATAAGCAAGGATCTTCTTGACCCTGAGCATCCGATTGGCATTGAGTCGATTATTGCCGTCCGTCGTCGCGATGCTGGGTAGGGAATCCTGCCATGGATGCAATACAAATGAAACTTTGATCGGATCCTTGATCGGTATTGTATTCTGCAGCAAATAAGTTGGACTCCTTCAAGGAACAATTGACTTCAAGAGCAAGAACAGAAACTCACCATCAAAAGAAGTTCACCTAACCACATAGGAGCCTTCTCTTCAATGATGTCGGCGTCAGCTCCCACTGTCATAACCGTCCCACGATACAGGTCGGCACTACCACCAGAAGCCTCTTCTTGAATAATGACCTTCGTAGAGGGAGGTAATTTTAGCACAGGTGTTTCGGTAGGTAAACTGGGCGCGATCCTAGTTTCCACCGTCTTCTCTGGACTCTCAAGCAGCTGCTTTTCATATTCATTGCGAATTTTCTGCACAACCCCATGGAAGTTGTCATCCACCTCTTTCTCGTGATTCGACGACGATTCCGACTTGTTCTCTTCCGTTTTCTCTTCAGCAATGACGGGCTTTTCCGCAGTGGTCGAGGCTGACCGACCACCCTTTTTACCAAACGGCATCCCCATCCTCAATCTTCCAAATGGCGTGGTGGGCGATTTTGTCGTAGTATCTTTCTCCTTTGTTTCCGTCGCCGGAGTCTTAGGGGCCTCGTCTTTGGCGGCCTGCGTTTCATTTGGCCCGGGTGTCGTAACAATTTTATGGGGCGCATCAACAGAGCTGATGCCACTGGAAAAGTAGTCTTCACCTGACTGGCGGCCTGTTTGCGAGAGCCGTTTATCTGTAGATCCAAGGGGTGTAGTCCCTGTCTTCTCCGGGACGCTGGCCAAGTGAGCGCCTGGTGTTATCACTCCAATGGCCAGGCCGGGAGTAGGTGGGATACCAGGTCCGTTCGCCTTAGGCGTATTGACAGGAGATCCAGTGGATTGCCAGCCTTGAGTATCGAGAGCAGGAAGTGCTATCGATGTTGGAGGGTTAAGGCGCATGGAGGCCAGGCGTCTTTCAACAGCCTCATTAAGCTTTTGCCGATGCACCTCGTCGCGCTTGATTTCCTCGTCTATAAGTCCAGCAAACAAGTAACGGAGAATCCATTTTCCAAGATTCACTGCAGTCTCGTCAGCAAGGAAACATCAAAGGGGATCGTATGCCATACACCTGAGATCTTCCCGGAAATCGACGGGTTCATCCAGCTTCAACTCGTCGGCGTACATTTCCGCATCGAAGCAATTAAATAGGTCCAAAACGACGGCTAGATTCCCGGAACTCGTGTCGATAGAGCACCAAGGCGCTACAGCCTCGAGGGTGTTCACCTCGGGCTCCACGATTTCCAAATGTTGCTTCCCAAACCTTTGAATCACTTCGCACTATTAATCGTTGTCAGTATATGCAAGCGCCAAAAATACGATCGTTGCGGGTAGCAAAGAGCTTACTCGAATGAGATCCCAGAGTAAGACATCCCCCGCCGTGTCAAGAGTCAAAACTCGTCGTCGGTCATTTAGTAGTTTATGTTTCACTAGCCCATTTTGGCCTTCAATAGTCTCCTGCGGCAAGTGGTGAATGGGTTCGATCGGGGGAAGAACGGGATCGGGTAGGACCTCCGAACCTTTCCTACTCAACACCGGGATTCCTAGATTTTGTTCGGAGAGGTCGAGCGGGAACGATGCTGTGTGTGACAACTTTAGTATGGATTTGGCGGGGATCTCACTCCTCGGGCCATCGTTGACCGTGGAGGATATAGATGCATTTCTGGGTCTTGAAGCAGAGCTCCCACTACGCAAGCGTCGGTAAGGCTCTGGCAACTGAGCATCCGAGCCGGTATCCACGCTCGTCCATCTATTAATGGAGGAACTAGATGTGGCTGTCCAGATGTAACCGCCGCATGAGACGACCTTATTTATGCCATCATGTTCCTGAGCGATAGCGATTGACAAGCCCTCGTCCAGCTCGACGACCCCTCGTGTATCAGTTTTGACGATAAGACCGGAGCGATCACTGCTGTAGAAGACGCCGAGCTGGGGATCTTCGGAGAACAAGGACCAAACACTGTCGTTGTGCATGGTAAAGGTGTACATGCACCGACCAGCTGTGACGCTCCATACCTTGATTGTCTGGTCGGAGCTTGCGGTTATGACGGTGTCGCCAGCTTCGTTGACCAAGATAGACCGTATGTTGTCAGTGTGTCCAACGAATTTGGTAATTCGATTTCCGGTCTTGGGGTCCCATAATCGCACTATGGACTCGGGACCACCGCTGGCCAGGATAGTACGGGAGGCACTAAGAGCATAGACGGAACCCTTCTCGGTAATCTCATCGCCTTTAACGTCGATCTCCAGAGATTTGCCCTTTCCATTCAGATCCCAGAGGTATATCTTGCGATCGAGAGCTCCGGAGGCAACCCAGTCCCCGGCGCTCGGGGTGGCGAGACATTTGACATAGTCGGCATGTTGGCCGATGGTCTGGGCCTCTCTTTCGCCCGAAGAGGGTCGCCAGAGCTTGACGGTCAGGTCTGAGGAGGCGGAGACGAGAGCGGTGTTATTGGAGGCCAGGATGATGTCATTCACCCAATGCGTATGGGCTTGGGTGGATGCGCGAAAGGTGGTGGTCGACGTTTGCTTGTTCGAACCCGGGCTTGTGATGTCGTTACGTGTGTCATTCAGGTCGAGATTGAGGTTCCAAGCGCAGACGACGCCATCTCTGCCTCCTGAGTAACTTCACAGCGATGTCAATGGATGGTCCTGGTGGCGCGCTGGTGGGTATATAAAGGCGGCTTACAGAATAGCATTGTCGCGATCTACGGCAAGACCGTTGACCCCAAGGCGATGGCCGCCAGAGGAAGAGTGATCGGGCTCAAGAACTATGGGGAAGGCATTATTGTTAGATGGTGGTGGGGGGGACCAGTAAGAGTGTAGGAGGCTAGGATTGATTGGCAGAAGGGTGATCACTGGTCAGTGTTATGGGCTTACGAACCATAGCTTATCCTCTGTCTCGCCTTTTTGGCCATTGCAAAAAGCAGAGCTGCTGAAGCGCGATCATGTAACCATAAGTCGATCGGTCAAGGGTATGAAATGATATAGAGAAAGCTGTGAGGGGAAATACGGATACTGTTGTTTTAAAGCTCGGTCGAGCTATTAAGTAGAGCGAGCGACTAAATGGGGATATGAGTGAGGGTGAGGAGTATGTGAGAAATGTAACTGTTGGGGGTGGAGAGACTCGGTCATTGGTGGTATGGGAACCCGAGCTGTCGGGATGGTCGCCTGACTACCTAATATTATACGGAGTATGTAACTCAAAATACTGGGAGATGGAAGCTGGAAGCTGGAAGTTTGTCTGCATCTCAGCCAACGGCGCTTGACGAAATGCTGAGGTGGTATTACTGAACGGCTGGAGCGGCGCGTGAGTCTAGGTAGGTCGCCTGTAGTAATGGAGCATCTGTAATAGGCACTGCTACTATGCCCAGATGGGACTGAAACGTTCCCTAGACCTAGTCGCCCCCCAGACTGCACCCCACCAAGTACCGAACGGCCTACAATTCCTCCGCTTCTTCCCAGGTTCATCTTCAGCAGCAAATCATGACTGTCACTCTACATCCGTCCCAATCAATCACGCGAGCCCAGCGACTGAGCAATGACTAATGAGAACGAGATCTTGGGAGATGATATCTTTAGATGGGTAAAAGGATAAGCGTTTTCATTCACTCCTCTGAGTCTATATAACCAGTTTCACCTCTCTCTGCACTCCATAGGGCTGAGACAAGTCGTGGCAGCCACCCGAGAGCTCCATCCATGTTCTGCGCATCAATATCACACATCACATACATACTGAGCATGTAGCCATGGTACGCAGCCACGTGGACAATGCATCTCTGTCGTCATCCTATTCCGTCGGTTGCATCTACTTCACATGCTGTGTTTGCTACTTTCTTTTGGTTTCACCTTCACTAGCAATAGACATCAGCGTCCGACAAGACTATGTCAAGCTCTGAAACTGTTCTTACGCTTCCATCCTGTCCATTCGGCCTATTCTCATGACAAAGGCAATCTATCGTAGAGTCACACCCTATCAGATTGCAAAATAGGTATCGTCCGAGTCCATCTCAGGTCCCTGGTCACATGGACTATCTCGGAACTCACGATTAGCACTCCACGTCGGAAGTATTATTGAAACTCTTTGGGAGTCTTACCATCTGGACCCGATCATACCGCTCTGATTATTGTGAACATGAACCATAACCTGTCATCCACGGTTCGCCAAGGGACTTTCCTCTGAATCACCACGTTCTCGACTGCTGCTGGCACTTCGAGGGGTTGGCGTTCCGCGCTGCTTCTTTGACACCGACAAGAACGCCTCCTTCATTCGCGTCGTTAGAGCTCGAGTGTTGGGCGACGGTGTGACTAACTCGCGCGCTTCACGGGCAGGATCATGTTAGCCCTTTCCAAAGCCTACTCAACGGACTGATTGCCTACTTACTGCTAGATTGGATCGACGAGGCAGAAAATGACTGCGCCAGTCGAGTGACCGTAGGGCTTTTCTTGGTCTGGTGTTCTACCCGCTGGCATTTCAGGCACTTGCCATTAACAGGCCGTATTGCCTTGCGGACCTTGCTACACTCCGGATCCGTGGGGATTTGAGGTCGTCTAGTCGGGATGAAATCGGTAGCTTGGGCCAGAAGCCGAGGGTCGTCTCTGGAAGTATATCCACGAACCAGATGACAGATGAAGGTATTCTGGTAGACGTCATGATTCTCGCAACCTGAGTCTTCGTATCGAATGTAAACTTTAATGCACATGATGAATAATGGACAGGTACCACCAGCCAAGGGTTAGTCGAAGATATGTAGGTGAGTAAGCTGGAGGGAGGAGTGTTGCGTGTGCAAGAGAAAGGAAGTCGAAGGGTGCTGAAGATTTGGGTGTAGAAGTGGACGTGAAGTGAGTGTTTGCTGCAACTGCTCAGCAGCCTGGTTGTCGAGTTTTTTAAGAATTACCAGCTGGAT
This sequence comes from Xylariaceae sp. FL0255, assembly GCA_022578795.1. Lineage (NCBI taxonomy): Eukaryota > Fungi > Ascomycota > Sordariomycetes > Xylariales > Xylariaceae > Xylariaceae sp. FL0255. The sequence goes on from MU388899.1 coordinate 167,098, forward strand.
CAACGAAACAGAAATATTGCTGTTGAGTTAGGACTGTTTTTTACCATAGACAATGTAAACAATAAGAACGTGGTCCCATTGATTCAGAGGGTGAATCACTGCTACGCACAAAGAACTCACGTGCAGAAGTGAACTATGGGGTAGTAAAATAGACTGTGACGAAGATGAAAAAGGTCATACGATAACCATTTCCTACAGATTTTTGGTAGGTCGGAAGTGCTGTCTTCATGTTGATTGCTCGAGCTAGTCTTCAATTATGCACATATTCTCTCGAAATGATGAACTGCCTCGGAAACATTCATACTACCTAGGTATCATAAACCAATGCCGGTTGACGTTGATGATTTGAGCCGATTGCCTTGTAGTCAAAAACGTAGAGCTCTTAGAAAATGTCCTTGAACATTCGATTGTACTTCTTGAGGATCGTCTTCTTGGTGGTTATGCACGGAGGAAGTCACTTGTGGAGGGCGAGCTTGAAGGCAAATCCCGTGGTGCTCTTCTTGGTGTTGTACTTGGTCTGGGCAGTGACTTCTTATCTTGCTCAAGATTTGGACAGCTGGGCAATTACCGCAATGATTTCCTACACCAACATAACTTCTTTCTTACATCCAAGTACATACTCGAAGAGCATAAGTCCTCAACATGGCTTCTTCCGGTATGGAATTCGTGGTGATGGGCCTGGTTTTCGCTTTTGAATCCAAGCTCCACTTCGCTTCCTCCTGGAAGCATCTGGCGAGATGATAGAAGCTAAACGCATAGAACGGCAAGTCTGATATCAGGAGGACGGCGAAATAATTATACAAGAAATATCGAAGCTATGTTAGTTCTCCAGACCATTTTAATTAACGATCTTAGATTTACGAAGCTGGAGTTCGGTTCCGTGATACCTCTCAGGACGCCTGCCGAACTCCTCGCTACGCTCCCTTTGATCGTTTCTTGTCGGAGGAATTCTGCCTAGCCAGTGGAGGGGCAGACATGAGTTGGTGGAATGGCACAGGATTCAGAGGATTGACGAGATAGCCGCCCTGATGGCCGTACCTGCAGCGTCGATGGTGGTCTTTGTCCGGGAGGACGACCTTACCTACCTCCCAGACCTGGATGACACTAAAAAGGAGTGTGGTCGGAAGTAGTCTTCTGGTTCTGTCTCGACGTGTTTCGTTTTTGATTTCTTTAGCATCAACACAAGTGAGGGGAATAAGCGAATGGATGACCAAGTTAGAAATTTCAGGCAGTTTTAGAAGAATAGATAACATAAAACACTTGTCTTGTTTCCCCCATCTCTCATCTCTTGAGTAGGGCTAAGCTAAAATCATTACAATAACGTGAACGTGCCTCCCTTCGCCCTTTAGCCTTGTGAATACTAGTACCTGATTACCTTGAACGTATGCCTTAGTTTCGCAACTGCTAGCCCATCTCTTGTTTGTTTCGTAAAAGTCATCTAATAGTGTGTCTTCATGAGAAAAAGTTCATCGGTAGTATTGTTGCCATAAAGTCGTGTATCAGTCGTGTAGAAAATCATGATGGAGTCGATGTTGGTGGAAGTAGTGAGCGAAATACCAAGTTGCGTAGTCAAACACTCCCGCCGGATGCCTCCAGAGTCGATTATACACAGTCGCTATTCAGTCGAGCGACCGTTCCGTTCACTCATCGCCAATAACAGCATCAACAGATCCCGAAGTAGTGTGAACCTCGATGGCTGAAGCTTTCGGTCCCCAGCCTTTCCGCGCTTCCAATCTGTACACCGGCCACTGACCAGGTCGCTTGGTGATTTGCAGGTCTTTCCCTCTGGCAGAGAGTTTCCCGGAGATCGAACTGGCGGAAAATAGACCCTCCCAAGATTGCGGGTAGCGCAAATTGATGTTCGCGCTGGTGGAGTGGTGGCTGGCGTCGACAAAACCAAAGGCCGGCTCGGCCATCGTTTCGGACTTTCCATTTTTGTCGAATCGGAGTGGTTCAAACACTTGAACGGCGGATGTGCCGCTCACAGTGTTGGTCTCGAGGCGAGCAGGGACCGTCGGCGACGGGTTGTCGCCGACGACTACGGGTAGTAGTTCAAGCGAGACCGAACCCGACGAGCTATCCACGCTCATTCCAGAACCGAGGGCGAGTGCCCCATGAATCTTTCCAGCTTGTGTCTTGATGTGCGTGATGTAGTCTCTGGGAAGAATCTTCTTTGTCTGGGAGATCGGTTCTATGGCGTAGACATTGCCCGACACCGTGTGTACTGACAATGCAGCAGGCTTGAGGTGAATGGCAAGCTCCTCTTTTGGTGTGATGCTCACCTCGACATCACCGCTGATAGTATGGAAGGTAAGATTGTCGTATAGAGGCCAATTCCCGCTAATCATACCCGAGGTTGTCGCAACCTCTACGACCCTCGAATCAAATATGTACGAGTCGCTTACAGGAGCGAATTCCGGGAAATCGGACATCATATGCGAAGAAACCGCGTCGAAACCAGAATGGATGGCGCCGATGACCGATTTGAGCGTTGTGTAGTTCGCGACGTGTAAAGATAGGTCATTGAAGAAACGGATGTCAAGATGAGGACCGTCGATAGAGAGCGCTCCGATTTTTGCGTTCTCCGGAACCCAAATCGTAGCTCTCATTTGGACACATGGCCTTTCACCTTTATCGGTATACTCGTCTTTCCTGGGGACGCCTATTACCACGACTTGTTGCGCTTCATCAATGAGTATCTCGAACTGCAGGCTCGGGACATTGGCGACGACTTCCAAGCTTAGTCGCGGGATACCGCTAGTAATCCTCCGTACATCAACCTCGCCGACTACTTGCACGGTGGTTGGGCCATTGCGTTCATAAATTTTCTCTCGGAACGTGATACTGCTGGAGACGTCGAAGCTTAGAGGAATAGCTCGGTCATCGACCAAGTAATGCCCGCCCTTACACCAGTTGAGATCAGTGGGAGGCATGCTGCCGGTGGTGGTTTTCTTCGGTCGTAATGTCAACTGGTAGAGTTGTGTCAGCTTTTCTTCTAATCGTAGTAGGATAGTTGACTGGTAACAGGTGGTGACTTACTGTGAGTATGACTATCATCAAAATGAAGGTCACGAGGATCATCTTCCACCCAAACAAGGGAGATAAAAGTCTCCTAGCACGTATCAACCAAGCCGGATGATTAGTTTCCTCATGAGGTGGGAGGCCCATGCTCTCGGGGAGCGGCCCAAGAAGTCTGTCGTTCTCATTACCCATATTGAAACTTACCGGTACCGTGTTGTGATTTCTGAATGCTTGGGTTGCCTGAGGTGCTGTCTGAAAAGGGAGGTCGGCTGTATTGCTAGAGGAGGGACTATAAGCTGGCGGGGCCTCTGAATATGAAGAGGGGGGCCGCGTGTAGTTGGACGATGCCCGTAATAGGGGCGTCCTCGGAGTTGCTGCTGGTGAAGACGCATGCGCGGTCGAGGGTTGGAAGCGCAGCGATAGGGATGGCTCAAATGCTGTTGCCTGGCTTGTTGTCTGGGTTTGGGCAGGTGACGACCACTCGGATATTTCTTCTTCTTCCGCCTCCTGGGCTTTAGTCTTCGCTTCTCTCCTTTCTCTTTCTAACCTCCGTTCCACGGTTGGGTCGGAGACAAGGACGTTGGGAACACGTGGTGTGGCATCTGGCGATGAAGAATTGAAGTAGCCGTCTGAGGGCGACAACAGCTGATCAGTCTGATCTTCGTTGTCTGATTCACTATTCAGTGAGTACATGTTGTCGGAGTGCGGCATGTCTGCTGCCGCTGGTGTGACAAACAGGCGCGTGCGCGGAGATACCAAGACACCTCTGTACACAAGTGATGTCTTACAGAACTCCAGCCAGATTGCAATGCAATTAATTGGTAAGAGCTCTTTCCTTATGTCTGTTTAACTATGTGTCTCTTCACGAATGCAGAAAGTTTATAGGGAATGATTATTGTTGTTGCATTACGGTGACAAGGAAGAGGCTATGATGAAGACAGGCATTCAATGATGATAGCAGAAGGGATTCGCCAGGGCTCTTGGTTCTGCATGAAAATCAAGGCTTCCGATAGAGGTGACAATAGCTGCGTAAGCTCTTTCTCGTCGCTCTATCCGTCACGATATCGTCGTTGGCTGAATTGACATCTTTGATGGGGTCAAGTAAAGACGGTCAGAATAGGCAGAAGAATAAAACCACGCCGTCTTCGCCAAGATCTCCTTTCTAAACCAGCTTCCCCGCTCCAGGACGCCATCCTCCTGTACATCTGAATCCTTAGGGGGTTCATCGATGGCATGGTAACCAATGAAATACTAGCAAGCTGACGAGTTCAAAAGATCTGGTAATGCAGCACGCGCGCAAGGCAATAAGGCAAAGCAAAGTGATTGTGTTTCTCGGAGATGAGATTGCCGGTCGGACGTTCATAACAGTCGGTCTCTGGTTCCGTAGACAACTCGGTGCTTGAGAGGCCGCAAGCACCGTGATCGGACAAGGTACCTACATCCTTATCCTTTCGGGTAGTTAGCTGATGGAATGCTCCAAGTACGCGATTTTGCATCTGTTAACTCCGTACTCCGAACATCAAATTAGCATGCAATACACCATCGCGAGTGGGCGCCCAGTCAGTGATTGACAAGGTGCTACTGCATTTCCCAGCAAGAACCACAATTTGTATCATGGAGATTGGAACGTGATGATCAATCTAATGGCTATGGTTAAAAAAGGATATGTTCCTCCGGGATATCCGGAGCTGGACCTCTACATTCATAGTGTAACTTGACATTTGAAGATAGGTATCTGCATATTGGTCAATCCCAAATCCTAGCAGTATTACATACAGGATGGAAAGAGCCAATGGAATCCGAAAGGTTCATCCTCCATTAACTGCTTATGCGCCGCTCTCATTGAAGTCTTCCGTTGCCCTTTCTGGCCATAGGGCTATGTCGCCTTATCTGCAGTATGTGAGATCAGCACCTTTGCAGCGTCTGATAAGGCTTAGCCACTTCCAATGAGGACCAAAGCACATCGCTATGATCGGACTGGATCTTTTCCCACCTTCACCGCACGTTCTGGTACTCTAGATGGCCATGTCTCTAAGTTTAGAATCTTCGGATTCATCATACTACACTCTTACTCTGTGAGTCTGGACGAAGGCGATACTCGGATGACATGGAGAAGATGTTGAAAACCGGCCAGCCATGTCAAATTGATTCCGTGGACACCCTAGTAACTGGTTAGAACTTGCAACGTCTCCTATGGTATCAGCAATTTCCGTGGCAACCACAATCTCATCTATTTGAGTCTGGACAGACTCAAATCCGCATTGACTAACCTAGACATAGGGCAAGGGCTCAGTCCTTGCCTGCAACCCCTACGCGTTTGCTCTCGGTCACAACGTGTTGTAACGGGGATGACCAACATAGCCCGCATGGTATGCCAGGTTTCGGGTAGGGAGGCAGGGACAGGCGGAGAGGAAGCAGGGGAGTGAGAAAACAAGGCTGAGCCATTGTCTTGATTAGGTTCAATGGCGTTCTGCATTTGGTTTCTTGCGTGTTGGTGATATATCTGAGTCTGTTTGAAAGGCCCTTGGAGTGCTAACCCCTTTCGGTATACCCTATTGTTGCACACCATAGTAGAGACGTTTCGATTTTGTACCTGCTAATGGATTGTGTTGTTGTCGGGTGAGGACGAAACGGCTATATAGTTCTGGAGACAAACTGCTAGTGACCTCGGTGTGAGGTTAATCAGCGAAGTTGCGACTGCATAATGCCTCATCACGGATATAGAGTAACAATGCTTTTAACTTCATGTAGAGTATTACCTTTCTATAACAGAACGTGAGTGCCCTTACTCTCGGTATCCTCAGTAAGCAACCTGTGGTAGGTCACAAAGACTATGAGGGTTTGTAAAGCACGAAGCAAAAGTTCCTGGTCATAAGGAGTATTTCTATTCCGATCCTGATACAAAAGCCGGTCCGTTGGGTTGGTGTGTGTTGAACATGAAAGGAGGTTCGAAACAAATTCTCGGGAGCGTACTCTAGGATGGGAAGTATCCGCGAAAGTAATGCCTCTGTGGTGTCGCACTTGAACGTAATGTCTCTTTGGAAACAGGATGCTCGGCCAGTGCAAAGAAAACATCTGTTACTTTGCTGCTCCTGTAACTCGGTAACTAGATCTTCAAAACAGCGGTAGTTAGCCGAGAAGACGATGAAATCCTGGCAAACGAGCTGTCAAAAGGCGTGAAAAGGTACACTCGCGCGGCGCGTGTAGTATGGAATGTAGGCTTCCATTCTAGTTACCTCCTATGTATACGTAGAGCCGGTCTTAGTCTTCTCAAAGTTTGCATGTGAAGATAACGATCCGTTTGTCAACTCTTCGGCTTGCCCCCCTTTCGTATTTGTTCATACACAGGCTGGTAGAAAATTCTCGGGTTTGATGCGTTTGACTGCAGCTAAGAGCTTTGATGGATGCCAGTATTGCACCACTATCGACAGAAGAAAAGCGTCTCGTCGGATATCAGCTTGAACATGGCTTTAGATCGACTAAGCTGTTGCTGAGACATGTAGGACAGCATGGACCAGCTTCTTGCGGTTCCATTCTTCCCGAGACAAAGCAGACGAAGTAATGAATGCTCTGTTGCAAAGGAAGGGATAACTTCTGGCAGATTCAAAGTCCTACTCGTAATAGTGTACCTCGCGACATTCGCCTCTCCCGCACCAAGCGCCTGGATGCATAAGACCTTCCAAATCGTGATTTGCGGTGCTTATGCAACATGAAGCTAGGTGCCGGGACTGGTCCAGTCGGCTTCTTACAGCGCCAATACTTTAGCAATCTTCGTCAGGACGGCGAGGACGGGACCCAGACACACTGCATAACTGTGCCACAGTTAGATATTGGGTTATACCGCAAACCGCATATATTATCGCTGCCGTTGACTATTATTTGCAACAAACAAGGTACGTGTCGTTTGGAACTACTCGATCTTTAGTTAGGCGGTTCGAGAATTTGGGTTTCTTGTTTCGAACGACCTCTTGCAGGCCCGTCGTAATGCCAACCGAGGAACGTTTGACTGAAGTGCCAAGAATGTTCACTAATTATTGCTGACAAGAGGACATACCGGGAATTGAACCCAACCGGTATGAATGGACAAGCGCTATCTACCTTGCATTCTGTTCCAGGGCTGGTGACACGACACGTAGCCACATGTCTATACCTCGTACAGAGTGTTAACCACCTACACACTGTAACAGCATTATTAATTTTCAGGCGGTGAAAACCATTGGCTGGACGCAATCGGAAGTTGTGAATTAAAACCTTGCACCGGCCGGTTGCTTATCCGCTAAGGTAGTACTCCGGACGGAATCCTAAATAAGCATGCAGGTAGGTAGGTATGAGAGACATGGTAGGCCTGTATGAGAAGTTACGATAGCCGAGAACAATTAAGACATAAGACCAGTCAGCTTTGCTCGAACTAACTTGCTTCTTTGAGACTCGACCAAGTAACATCACCAACAGGACTTCATTGAGGCTCTACTGTAAGGCTGCGTCTGTTGGTGATGACCATCGGCGCATCGCAGAATTCGCATGCGGTGGCCAATAAGGAGCGTGCGGCTTATTTGAAGGAAGCGCCGAAGTGCGCCGTGCGGCATCGGAACACTAGACTGTTGCTTGCCTTTTCGGGCAGCTGTGACAACAGACAATAACATATGATATGTAGGTGATAGTATGTTATTTGATCATATATGTCATTGTCTTGGCGACTACAATCCACTTCAACTTCGCTTCGGCTCTTCTCCTTAAAATGTGTCAGGGAGACAAACAACCTAGAAGGAGGTTCACATGTATGAGATTTATCATCAATTTTTCACGCATAGTGGAGAGCTGGATATATCCATGGGTTGCTCACCAATGGCAGATATTACGAGAGTTTTTCCACGCTAAGGACTAGATCTCATCTATTGGCCTTCTACCGCTAATAGTAAGTGGTTCCATCATGCATACGGATGCTTGGTCATCTTTATGTGGATGGAGTTGACGAGAGTAGTGGTTTGCTTCGGCTTTGGATTTTTTCTCATCATGAACGCATTAAATTTTTTCTTCTCCCACAAAGCCCCTGTTATTGAGGTATTAAGTAGGGATTGGAAAAGAATAGTTGCCAGTTGGTGACTTTACCCCTGGGCTAAAGTGATAGCAGCATTCCTGACTCGTTTACAATTACAGTTGTCATACTCTTGGTAGGTAGGTACATGTTCAGCTTCAGCATCTGATCGCAGTTCGGCCTTGCCGGTCAAGCGGTATTTGAACACCTCAACAGAACAGACGTTTGGCATTTCTCCCTTTCGCAGATTTGTGATGGATGTATTGACAATTTAGTTCGTTTATAGGATGACTACTGACATATTTCTATATTACTCAGTCGGTGCTGCCATACGAAGGTTGAACATATCAGGAGGACCCTGTTGTGTGACTTGTTTGGTCTACCGGCATGACCGCCCTGTCAATCACAGACTAAGCCAAGTGAAGAAGGATTCTGGAAAGCTTCTAGAAGACGTCCAGAAACAATTCCAGCACCTTGTCAGGGGTGGCGTGAGGCATCTCCGAGCCGAGGCGCTAGCTTGTTCGGTTGGAGGCGTTTTTGGAGCAGGTGGATCGGAGAAGAGGGATAATGAAGAGTAAATGATCAGGAACAAAAAGCGATGAGGTGGACCGAAGATCGCTGCCGCTTTCGGCGTCTTGTCGTGAAAGCGATGCTACCCACCCGAGGCCCTCGCCAAAAAAAGTGAGACACTTTTTATATATCCATACCTACACCATTTCAAAACATACACATACGCAGCATTAAAAAACAACAAAATCCAGCACTTTTAAGTAAATTGAAGTAATCTACGTAGTATCAGATAATTTTAAGTATATATCGATAGATTTAGCTGTGTTTATTGCTATTATTATAGCAATCCTATTACCTAGAATATTGCCCTTCTGCCCGTACTATACCTAGGGGCTAGTGAAAAGTGTCTTACTTTTTTTGGCGAGGGCCTCGCCACCAACTCTTTTTCCGTATTATTACGTTTCTGCACGGCCCAAGATCGTCATTGATGGCTCTTCCTATTGGCCAGTGATTTAAAGACATGCATCATTCTTCGGCTTTAATGATTGTGATAGTGCGAGCTCCGCAAAGAGGCGAGGGTTATATCGCAAGTGGTGGCACCAGACGGCGGTTCTGTGGGTCATGGACTTGGGGTCTGGTTATGCAATTCTCATTACCGTACAAGTGTGAGGTGGGTGTTGCCTGCCGCTCGTCTGCTATGCCGCTTCGCACTTCACAGGCGCCATTTTCAGCTCTGAAATCTGTGAGTTCTGTTGCTCAGCCTAGACTCCTAGAATATTATCACAGGCTTTGTCATAAATTCGTGATCAAACTTGTTTTGGTCACCTACTGGCAACAACAAACGAGAGAAGACTAAACAGTCATCACTGATCTTTGCCTGTCTTGGAACTGAGGCTACCCCTCCTACTGGATATACTGTAGTGGGTGAGACTTTCGAGGCTGTCTCGGCTGTCTCAATTGTTTTGTGGTAATAAGACATGCTCCTCCAACCCTATTGGCTCCAGGCTAGTCGACTGTCGCGCGGTTCCTTAGACCGTCTCCAAGTGTCATGCAAGAGGATACGACGGCGAATAAGAAAGATTTGAGATTTGAGATTTGTTGAGATAATCATCATCATACAGCGCGCACCCTCTCGCAACTGCCGTGACGCCATCAATAGTGCAGAAAGATCTACAGTCAATGAAGTCTGAAAGACGGACTACGTAATAAGATAATAAGTGATGGGCGATGTTTCATGTGCCAATGTAGGGGAATGAGCAGGTGATCGACACTGTGCCCTATTTATTAATCATCGAAAATGCCAACGAGCTGTCACATCAATAGTTCACTATCACATCTACTTCCGTACTCTGTTTGCAAATTGCAACCCTGTTGTCCGTTTACATAATTCGACTTCTCTGCATTTGTCACCCAATAAGTGGTAACAAAAACCTGTTGTGGAAAGACTCCCAATGAGTACTGGTCCAAAGAAGAAAACCAGTCCCCGGAAGTGTCTGCTCACTTCTTATTAAACAACGTCACGAAAAGGTGGCTCATCCGCTGGACTCCTGTTAGGTGGGACCACAGTTAACCATTTGCGGTAGTATTCTAGCATTTTTCCATGTTCTGTGCAGGTGATCGCCGCTTTTACGGGGATATCTCTAGAAATCTTTCTCACTGTGTGGCACAAGCCGTCTGATTGGTCTCTAGCGTGATTCTAGCGCCCTTCTAGAGTCGCGCCCAGGTATGGTGACAGTTGTACGACATTCTAACTTTCGTCACCATTGGCAGGGTCAGTTTGATTACCACACCATATCCATATGAATATGCACATTGTTCATATCGTTCATATGTATATGTCGAATGATATAAGGTGTGCTGGGATCACTAGAGATCATGCTGATCAACACCAAAAGCTGATAGTTCCGCCCAATTGTGAGGCGATCAGCAACGATTGGGGCATTTCCCTATAGTAAGTTGACAACAATAAACTACATGTAGTAAATCAAAAGAGGACTTGTTTTGGAGGGCATGCCTCTCACCTCTGGCCTGTTGAAAAAAAGGGATTTCCCGATACCCGTTGCCACCAGTCAATGTCCATTCTGTTAACCGGTAAATTTGAGAGAGCCAGACTCGCCATGGCCTCAATGGTTTCGGCATTAGTCGAACCATACCACTCCCCAATGAGGAATGAGAAATCCTTCCCAGCACAGAGGACCCAGTAGCCCAACAACACTGACGCCTGACCAAAGTAGCGCACGGGAAGGCCTGGACAAAGCAGGGGGCGTACAGTACGGAGCGAACGAAACCAGGCTTGTTCACTTTTCGCCCCTGTCTGGGTCGACCTTACATACATGTACATACCTGCCTCCATTCCCGGGGCACTGTGCAGGGGTCAAGAAAGAACTGATAGTGCCGCATGCGGTTAGTGACACTAATGACCCAGCATTCCATATTCCACCCAGTCATTTTTCATTTCTTCTTAATATTATTAATGTATGATCATGCCTTTTCATCGACTCTCATGCCTGTTGCGAAACGTACAGTCTTTCAGTTTTCATTCAACTGTTGTCCCATTTTTTCCTCGTTGGGATCGTCGCTGTCACTTATCTATCTATCACATATCCATCCCCGTCCGTGGCTGCATGAATGTTCGCTTTCCCTCCCATCAATCCTGCCGTGTGCCGTTATTCACCACGACGTCTTAACACCAACCACACATAACATACTCTTCTCGTCTCTCGTTTCACTTTTTTAAGCAGCAGCGCTTCTGTCAACATACTTATCTCGTCTACAGTCTAGTTACCCTCACACAAACCTTGTCTGCATTCCAATAGAGTTTGCGGAGACTGCCAGCCTGCCAGGAGAAATCTAAGAGTCACGTCTCGATCCGCTCAAATAAGCTTTGCTTTGTCCGATCCAGGCCTGCTTTATTCGATCAGGTCCAAAGAAAACTGCTCTCATAATCGCTCCTCTAAAACTTTATCTACTTCTTGACCCAATCACAATCGCAACTAGCAGGCATTTCCCGACGTCAAGAGAAACTCTATACGCATCAAAAGGCTTGGCTACCCTGTCTTGTTCATCCTGATCTGGGACACGCCGAGCTTGGGATCCTGCTGTCAGTCGCCTCGTCTCGGTGACTGGCCTAGCCTCGGCTGCCTCCCATAAAGAATATCGTGCCGTGGTTTGTTGTTGATGAGATGAGAAAGGTCTTCTGAGACCATTTGACATCGATACGAACCTCTTGTTTGCTCATTCCTGCAGGTTCAGGCTTCTTGCTCTGCGCCGCCGCATTTGAACCCCGAAGAATAATGGGCAAATATAGTTCACGGCGCTATTCCCCAGTCTACCTCGCCCCGTCCCTCAGGGAGTTAACACCACCGTTGTCTGACACAGAGGACTGGGACACAGAGACCGCCATGGATGCATCGCGCCCAACGAGTTGGGCCATTCCCCGAACGGGCTCGCCTTTCTTGAACCCGCCAACGCTGGAAGACATTCTCAGAGATACTGCACCTCAGCCATGGACTCTGGGGGCCTTCATGGCTTACCTATCGCAGAACCATTGCTTAGAAACGTTGGAATTCATTCTGGATGCCGAGCGCTACAGAGCTGCATACAACCAGGTCGTACAGGGTCTCGCCTACTTTGGAATGGATCATATGCCCACGCTTTGGGAAAAAATCATGGAAGCCTATATCGTCCCAGGTGCACCACGTGAAGTGAATATTCCCTCGCCTGTTCGTCATCATCTACTACAACTTGCCTATACTACATCACCTCCGATCAACCCGGCTGAATTGGACGAAGCCGTTCACATAATAAGAGAACTGATGACCGACTCGGTTTTGGTACCATTTCTCGAGTCCGTTGCTCCTGTGGCCGTATCAGTAGGAGCTCGAGATGAAGTGATACGATCGGAGCGCACGCGACTACGAATTCCAAGGGAAAACAGCGAGACATCCGACGACTCTATCACGTCACCCATCGAAAAGATCCTGCCCATGTTCGGTAAAGTACGAACAGCAGCCAGCAGGTCTAACTCGAGCTCTAGTGATGGGATGGAAGTAGAGATGACGGATGATAGCGCTAGCCCCGGGTCTAGCCCTGCCGGTGAACCGATGACTCCTCCCACTACACCCCCCACGTCCGACTATTCCTTCAGCGTGTCACCTAAGTCTGGCAACCGCTGGAGAAAAGTTGGCGCCAAGCTCGGGCTAGGTAAGAGGAGCAAGTCTCGCACCCATACTTCGTCCGCAATCCCACCATCGTCATACCCTGGCTACTCTAGCCGCGACTCCTTATAGGGGTCACAGGTCACGCCATCTAGTGAACTCTCTGCCCCTTCAGGTAGTTCAGTACCTTATCCTGTTATTGGCAGCCGGGATGCCGGACTGTCTGAAGACCGCCAGACGCATGGTAGAACCGAGATTACACAAGGTGGTGTGGCCGCAAAAGCACGGATCGCATCTTATCATGGACCAGGTCTGGTCAAGAGGAACATCCGCATGCGACCAAGTCATGCGAACCCCAAACCCCTCGAAGTTTGCACAACAGAAATAACACAAACAATACAAGAAAGTGCGCAAATAGAGCGATCGACGGTCTTCTCTCCTACTTCCACCACATCATCGGAGGCTACTGTTTCCATGTCGCCTATTCATTTTCTGCCCATGCCAGAAACACTCGAACCGCTCGAGATTGATACCGATGACCAGATGGATGTCGATCCGGAACTCGAAATCGCCGCCGCCAGCCGGGCGAGCTCGTTCGATGGCGATTCCTACGGATGGGAAGATGAATACAATCGCAGGTGCAAAAAAGCCCACGATGTGATCTGTGTTTGTGTCACCTGCGCCTCGCAACGACATTCCAAAGGAAAACGAACTTTGTTACAACGTGTACTCTCCCCGCCCTCTGACTGAACTGCCTCGAATCGCCATCACATCGCATCAACATAATATATTCATCATGACTTGCTCTAAACCATCACCACTCTTCAATCCTACACATTCAAACCATCATAATCATTTTAACGATCAAAAACGAATTTAACGCATCCATGGGAAAGGGGAACAGTTTATTTATACAATGATCGGCGTTTCAATCACCATTATCAGAACATGCCAAGGCATGAAGGGGGAGTGCATTAACAAGCAAAAGAGTATATAAAACACCATACCATCGCACAACACAAACATCTTAGACGGGCATAAATCAGCACATGATCATATTGGCGCGGCGTTTTTACATTTTGAAATACCTAGTTATGACTAAGCAGGGTGGGTCCCGTCTAGATTAGAACGGTTTTCTCACGTCTGTTCACTATTTGTTGGTGTAGCATCGAAGCGGATGAATCACGGTTTGAGGGGCTTCACACTTAAGTGTGGATGACCACTTGAGGAGTTTCTTGTACATAATCTTTATTGCCAGCAGACAAACCAGTTATGGCTGTTTTGTTTATTGTGTATACAACGTTCTTCAATTCCTTCATACTGTTCAATCTGTTGCTTGTGAACTGTCGCTTGAACTCGTCCAACTACCCGCTAGGCTAATTGCCAGCCTTGCAGAATTCTCGCCTATCATGAGATAAGATGAATGAACACTCCTACTTCCATTGAGAATCTGATTTTCGGCTTCCGCTAATCCCGCAGAATACTTGGCAAGATTTCGCTAGCTGAACATGTGGTGCTGACATGGCCTGAGGGTCACTCACTGGCGCATCTCATTTTGCACAAGCCACACTCAAGATAAGTCGAGGCGACTATAGAAGTTCATTTCAGATATCCTTACCTTGTCCATAGCAGTTAACATAGTACAGCATTGAACAGCCGAACGATTGTTGCTCTATTGAATGGAACCAATCTGAGGATAACCTAGAACGCCCCAAGTAATGCTCTCCTCTCTTATTACAATACGAACAATGACGCGCCACGCATTATAGCCCCCGCTTGTCTCAGAGGATCGAGGAGCTATTTCATTATAATATCATCATCAGCGTCTTATGAAACCTACTCCTCGGGGAGAGGTTTATTGTGTCTTGAGTACATTTTGTACTCGAGTGAGGAGCTGAAGTCGAGCTTGCCCTTCTCTACGTCTGCCCTTGTTGCTGACAGCATTGGTTGGGGCAAACCCATCGACTCTAGGAAAGCAACGGCTACAGATGAATTGTTAGTATTGTAGGTTCATTGGATCTCACAAAAAAAGTCCATTCATAATATGGTACCGTGCGGGCGAACTTACTATCCTTCCACTCCTTATCCTGCCTTGTATGATCCCACTTAAGCTCCTGGCTCATAATATCAATGATACGAGGCAAACATTCGAGAGCGGCCTGGGCATTGAGGAAAGCTAGTCGAGTGCGTCGCGCTAAAATGTCGACTGGCGTCTGTGCATATTCGTGGCTGATGGCGTATCGAATCTCGCCATCCACAAAGGGATAGAGCGGAGAAATGCGCTCACCTCGTACAGGAAAGCGCAAATCAGTCGACTTGCACAGCGAGGCCACGGTCCAAGCCCGATCTCCATAGCTCTCAGTCAGATGCTTGGCGACCTCGGTCTCGACGCCGAAATGCTGGACAAGGTTGATAAAGAGGGTCTTGCTGAAGCCGTGTGCGCCAATGAGTCGCACCATGTGTGTTTGGCATGTTCCGTCTAAAATGGGCTCATCATCTGCAGCTTCGGTCCCGCTGACCCGCGGGGCGTCTATTACGGGCTTTGTGGAAAGTTTACATCCCTTTACGGCAGCATCGACGCACTCCTCAGCCATTTGGCGGTATGTGGTCCACTTCCCACCAGCACAAGTTATGAGACCAGAGTCGGAGACGTCAACAAGATGATTCCGTACAAGGGACTCTGTGTTCACGGCTTTGGGATCCTTGACCAGAGGTCGCAGCCCCGACCATGCCGCCAAAACGTCGCCCCGCCGAACCTGGATCTCAGGGGCCAGGTAGTGGCGAATCTCATTAAGAATCCATTCAATGGCCTTCTCGTCTGGCAACGGATTTGAGGTAACGTTGGCCGGCTCATCAGTGGTACCTGCTATCGTGTTGCCTTGCCACGGTAAGAAAAATATGACACGGCCGTCGGAAGTCGAAGGGTCAATTAGACCCATCTTGGCCGGGCTGTAGTAGCCTGGTAGGGTGATATGGACGCCGGATGAGGGCGCGACAATTTCCTTGCATTTTTGATCATCGAGTTTTCGGATAGAATCGCTGAAGGGGCCAGTACAGTTTATAACGCATTTGGCACGAACCGTGATGTCCTCAGAGCTGCGGCCGTTGCGTTCCGGAATTAGGTCTTTGACGGTAGCGCCATAGAGTTTCCCCTGATTATCCTTTACCAGACTCGTTACCTCAGCATGATTTACCACAGTGGCGCCGTAGAGGGCTGCCGTCATGGCAAGAGACACGTTCATGCGTGAATCGTTATGCGCGCCATCGTAGTACACTAGGGCGCCGACGAGGTCTGTAGGTTTAAGCATGGGGAAAGCATCGAGCGCTTTGCTCCTCGTTAGAAAGTATGAGCTCTCGATGCCCTCGCTGCCGGCAAGGAAGTCGTAGAACTTTACACCGACCCAATAGTATGGAGCTTTCCACCATTTGTCCAACGGGAGCATAATGGGTAGCCACGAGCTTAGATGAGGAGCAGTGCGTAGGAAGTATTTTCGCTCCTTCAGGGCTTCGGTAACAAGCTCATACTGCGCATAGTCAAGATTCCAAACTGCCTTTTCCAAATAGCGCACGCCGCCGTGCACGAGCTTGGTACTCTTACTGCTGGTGCCGCTACTAAAATCATCGCGCTCGACGATGGCGACCTTGAGGCCTCGAGTAACGGCATCCAGGGCAACACCAGTACCAGTGGCGCCGCCGCCAATAATCAAGACATCATACTCGTCTTCCTCTTGGAAGCTCTTTTTCAGCTTAGCGAGCTGATCATCGCGTGACGCGACCTTTGGGAAGCGCGGCAGTTTGAAGGTGCCGTCGGCGCCATAGATGGGCGGAGGGACGGCAGGACCCTCGAAACCAGGGACATTGATGGGTCTATATGTATAAAGCAAGATGCCACCACCAACAGCAGCAACTGTCGTCGGAATAGCAACACGCCTCAAGAGACGAGCCGCGTTAGAAAACCTTGACATGGCAGGAACCAATCTCTGCTACGGCGGAGGGCGTGCAGTGATGTATGTCACCACCTGGAAATGAAGGGTCTTCTTCTGAACAACTGGCCTAGCAGGGATGGCGTCCTGGTTTTGTACTCGTCGAACCCAGGCCGACCGGAAAAACAGGACAAAAATGTCACAAGGAAGGGACTCGATTAGCAACAAAAAAGAGACATCGCAATAATTAGAGAGACGAGAAATAAGAAAACTGGGCTGGATGGGGTAGGTTAAACTCAGCGACTCGTGGTGCTCACCAGCCGAAAGGAAGAAGAGTTGATCCGTGGCTCTTAGCTGTATAATGCCTCAAATCTACGATAACACCGACGGCTCATTAGCTGCAGGTCATCTACCAGCAGTTTTCACCACGTGCGGCTATCTCAATCAGTTGGATCAAAACATTTAATTTGAAGACCAGTCCACATGTTATCTCAGGTACTTGCCGAAGGCAGTGAGACCGGGGGGGGGGGGGCACTGCAAGGACGGACTACCTACTAATAACCGATGTTTGGGTACCTGCTAACCAATTGATAGTACATATACTCCACCAAGTGCGACCAACTTAAAAATGACTTTTTTCCACCAATCAAGTTCCGCCATTTTCAGATGATAGTAGATATCTCCTGGAGTCACCATCTGGTAATCAAGCTAAGTCAACCTTATCGCAACAGAGAGTCCATCCATCACCAGCACATCAAGATGTTTTCCTATCGTTTTCTCCAATGGTGTTTCATTTCCCTTCAAGGATAATATGATATTAAGGCTTATTTCATTATACATCACATGCACACATCATCAAAGCTTCTCGACGCAGTGGGAGAATAGCTCGTCGACGAAGGTCGTCTCTTCACTATGGTTCCCACTGGTTACGGCTGTCCATCCTATCGCCCGCGCTTCCTCATCGACATCAAATTGGTTCTTGCGCCTGGGTCTTGACAAATTTGAGTTGATCTCCTGGTCTAGCGAATGCATGCCTTGTGCCTCGCTAGTCACTGCAACTTTGATTTCTTGTGATACCAAGATTCCTCCTCCTAGGGGCCTGTCTATCGAGATGGCGTCGTCCGATATGCTCTTCGGATTGATAGGTCCACTCCATAGGTTGAGCGTCGATCCTGTTTCACTTGATGCTGACGGCTTTCGCATTATTTCTATCGGGATGGCATTTCCTTCCACATCGACGGGATATACGGTAGCGTTACTCCGCCGCCAAAGGCTGAATCGCTTTTTTGGTCTCTTCCTGTGCCACTCATCCCCCGCTGCCGGTGAATGAGCCCCTTTGATGATTGGTGCCAGCTCCCTATGCAAGTGCTGGGTGAAGATGCTACGGTGTGGCGAATTTTTATGCACCATTTGGTGCATCTTAAGAAGGCTGAGCGGCACGAGTTCATAGCCCGGACTGCTCAGAGTGTAGTGGATGGGTATAATGAGGTGGAGCGTGATCATCGTGCATTCTCCCACAACGTCCGTGCCTAGAGACTGGCAAGGCACCTGCACCGTTCGACTGTGTATAACCGCCTCCTGGAAGATTCGATCATTCACACGCGCTGTGAGGACATCAATCGCGTCATAGAGGTCAGAGGCGAACGCTGCCTCCTGCGAGTCTGCCGACACGGCGAGGAGCCTTTGGTGAAGTCTAGGGAGACTGAAACCCTCGTATTTGCGAAGGAATTCGGCATGCCACGGCTCAAGGCGTAGCATCGGAAGTTTGGCCGTCGGAAGGAGTTGATGTGCAGCCCTTTCGACGAGGACATCAAATCCCTGCCCACCGATTCGTGCTCGTATGCCAAAGAATCCGAGGTAGATACCTTGTTTCATCAACGTATTATGTTTGCCATACCTGGCCATGTTCAAGAAAGTTTGATCCAAATGAGGGCTTGTGATCTGCATCCCAGAACGAATAATGCCGCTTACTTGGTGAACATCGGCAAATCGGTAACCCGCCGCCTCCATTCTCTCCACGTCTTGCGTATTTTCGAGGCGACGGACCAGGAACATCAGCGAGCCCTGTCCACTCGGCGTATTATTCATGCTCACACTGTCGCTTGTCTCGCTATCTCCGGTGACATTCTCACCTGTGTGGTAGAGCCTCACCTTACCTGTCGGAAGAATCTCGTCCCATAGCACGCCAATGCTGGTTAGCTGTTCCTTCAAGCTGGCGGCCAAGCTGGCGGCTGCCAAACAGAACAGCTCTCGAAACACATTATCGTAATTCTCGATCAGTTGGCCATCATCGCGAATCATGCGAACAGATCTCCCACGCCCAGGTCCGGCCAGAGATTCAAGATGATGAGCTATGCCACTGATAAGACCACTTATGTCTCCCCAGTTCCGTGATGCTTGAAACATCCAGGAGAAGAGGGGATTGTCGATATTGAATGCATCGCTTGGAGTTTTCTCGAAATACGAATTCGTCACCTTCTCGCTAGGTAGCAGACCTTCAGGGTTGACAAGGATTCGCCCAGACTGATCGAAAATAGCCGCAGCTAGAACGATTTGTCGAGCTTTGCTGGCGCTGCTTCGCGCGACATTTTGTCCATCTGATTGAATCAGCATTAGCCCATTACGCTCACCGGGAGAAAGCTTGAATACTTGGATATGGGATCTCTTTATCCGAAGAAGGTGGTCGGAAACTTATCACTTACGAATAGCAATCCCCGCTACAATGAGAGCAGCGACAAAAGACAAAACTGTCACAACTATGACGATAATGTTGCGAGAGGACTGGCCATACTCATGTACTGAGGTAAGCCGATAACTAGTACCAGTTGATGCACACCAGTGCATTCCGGAGACGCCGCCAGCTAACAAGATGGCTGAGAGCGCTCGTTTCCACCACTATCACACAAAAGTTAATGATTGTGTCATTTGAAAGGACTCAAGAGCAACGGTATGAAACACAATTCTCTAAACCGATCTAACAGCTACTCACCGAGTTGGTCCACGACGCCCTGAGCAGGAAGAACACGAATAAGGCAACAATTGTAGCGGTGACGGCAATGATAGCTGAGCCGATTACGTTGCCCAGTTTGTACACAACATCATAATTCGCAATGGAAGCGTTGCTAATATAGTGCACTATGAGAGTCAGCAATCCTTACATACCTTAGCGGCGGTTTAACTTACTGCCACAGATTGCTCCGCCTGCCAATGCACCACCTCCGCCAATTCGCCACCAGGAAACATGGTTATTGGTACCCGAAGCCACAAAGGCCAATAGCAACACGATTATGGGAAGGAAAAAGGAGATGGCAGTGAACCCGCCTGAATAGACGATCTGAAGCTCGGGCTGGTTTTGTGCCAGTATTATGGCCCGGTTGCCGACAAAGTGCTTTATGGCGCTGTTAGACTTGATTTTTGTGCTCTCAAGAGGCTTTAATTCAACTGACCATTGACCATATGGCAATTCCACCCATAGTAATGGCCGCGCTGACCAGATACACTTGGTTAAGGAGACCATTTCGGCTTGTCCGGCGATTGAGAAGCTCTAAAGTGGAGGCAGCCCCTATGAAAGAGACCAAGAAGCTCAACACCACGAAACCCGGGCTGAACGATCGAGGGATGACTTGCCCTTGATACTGTGTTAAAAGCTCGTCCGGACCCGCCATTTTCATCGATGTTGAACCTTAACAAACGAATGACCACACTCAAGAGAGCTGAGGAACAGAAAGGAAGAGGGGTGGGCCGACCAGGGATATGTTTCTCTTATGTGCAGATGCCAGTACGCCATCGGCATGCAGCAAGAAGCGTCTCCGTCTAGGAAGGGGTTGCTCGTGGTGTGGAACGCAGATGTTGGGACCACGATCCGTAGCTATGGGGCCAAGAAGATCGAGCCGCGGTCATAGTGTCGTTACTTGTCAGTAGTCACAGCTCGAGCTATCACGAACCATGGGCCGCCAGAGAAAAACAAAAATGCTCACTAGGGGCTGACGGCGTCATGGCAAATAGAGAGAGTCAAGCGATTCGTCGGGCTGGGTCTCGTACCAAGGGGAAGGGACAGCAGACTAGTGTCCAGCTACGGTCCGCCACTCCTCGCCGATAGGAGGAGGCTTGGGCGGCCAGAACCGTGAGGCGTCGGGCTTCCTAGGATCTTCCTTAATAACTCACGATGGCCGAGGATAGGCTCAGCTGGCCCACCTGTGAGAACTTTCTTTTGCCTCAAACGTGGCTTCAAGAGCCATTTGCCCAATGTCTTGGGTGATTTTGCGAACTCTTACCCACTTCGAACTGAGGCTCAAGGACGTCGATGGCTTCGGGTGTTCGGATCCCACATGCTTAGGAAAATAGAGAAAGCAAAAAGAAAAAAAAAAGCTGACTTTAGCTCACCATCTTAATCAAAAGGACATCTTGTCAGTTGACTGTTGGGCGGTTCTCTCCCGGCACTCTAGGATTTGTTGATAGAAATTCACGGCATTGAAGTCCTACCTCACCTGAGACAAAATAGCCCGAGTGCTGTTGGCAAAAGCCTACGTACTCTGTGCTGTCTGCGGCGCGATTCGCAGATCCCCCGCCCGCACGCTACTAGATTCTAACGCGATGTTGTCAGTACTACTAGTACATGCTATGCCCGCGACGGCCTGCCAGATCTGCTAGCATGGTGATCTGCCAGATCTCATTGCTATGCCAGGTACAGCACCCAGCCTTTTCAGCTCGGCCAACAGCCTACCAGGACTTGATTTCATTAGGCATCCCATCCTTGCTAGAATCCTTCATTTGGTCCCTTTAATAAGTCTCGTGCATAAACCTGCAGCAAGAGGCAATAAGTTTGGTTCATATACACGAGATACCGCTGTCGAGCTACATACATGCGTCAGAAGAGCAGGCAGGAATAGCCACGTTGGTGACGCTCTACTACTAACTAACAGCCAGGCTATGCCAGGGATAATTCTCCCATTTCAGACCATATACTAGTTCCCAGTAAAATGTCCGTCACCGTCGACCATTGAGGTAGTCCTAGTGACTAGTAATTCGAATTTTGGAAGACTTGTTCCTCCACGTCGGAGATCTAGATCACGCGCGGTCCAGTGCGGATTGCCCACTGAGGTTAGTTCTGCACGTGGGAGGACAAGAAAATCCAAGCTGAACTGCGGACCCAATCGCCAAGTCGCTCCAGCTATTTGAATGTCTCTCATCGGGACAGAGCAGTCACCTGGACCGGTGAGACACTATGCTGAGGTCTTTTCAAAGACATACATGTGGTTAGCAGCAGATGTGTCATTTTTCTTTTCTATGGAAGTAAGGAAAAGAAGGATGGGAGTCTCGGAGTGGTGCGGCAAAGTCGAACGTTGAGGCGGACGGGTTCAGGCGCCGTGTGACGATATGTCATATTTTCCAAGACTCAGTGATTCCCATCCTACCAAATTGATATTTTTTTCTGATTTCCGAAAGTCTGGTAATGTCATGGTCATGATCGACACTAGGTAGGGACGGCGTTGACGTGCACAGCCGGGAAATGGAGACGACGGTGGATCGCAAATCGTGGACTTTCTTGCTGCATTTGCCGAGATGGCCGAGAAGGCCGCTAAGGTTCCAACTTCCAATTGTGAACTCCAGTCTAGGTATTTAAGGAATATCGACTAGTTTAACTGTAATGATATGGTTAGCTCTTTGAAGCGTACTTTGTTCCATACATGAGTCAATTAGTCTTGTGCTGTCGAGGCGTACAGAGCAATATGTAAGATGGGTAGGTAGGTAATCTACTCAGAAATTGGACATGATTATTTAACTCTGTATATAGTTGTCTTGCCTCTGGTTGATTGGTTGAACCAGCCGTGGTGATTTCCATATTGATATCCTTGTACAAATGTTCAACTAATCACGAGAAGCATGGAGTATAATGCTTCTCATAAAACATAGCAGGGTTCAGTTTAAGAATACCACACCATTCTAAATACTTATGAAGTATGATAAACAACGAAGGCATCAAGAATATTATTCTGACTAGATTCGAAAGTCTCTGCCTGAAAATAACCAGAAATGGCTGGGGGGCGGACAAGAAAGAGAGCGACCTATGTACTCGCCTTACATAGTGGGACAGCTCCGATAAGATAAGGCCTGGCGTTCAACCCCTCCATCAATTCAACTTGGCAAGCAACCAGGTAGGTATTTCTTCAGTCTTGAAACCACCGCACCTGTACTAAACACGCGTCCAAGTATCAAGAAATGATCCAGAACATAGTCTTGCCATCATAAATTTCTTGGGGCCAACCTATCGACCGCGAAGAAGGTGAAGAAGAAAAGATGACAGCTGCGACACCGGCCAAAAGCGCCGAGTCGCTGAAGCTCGTGCCCCTCCCTCCCTTCAACCCAGACCTCTATGAACGCGCCTGGCAATCCGTATCGCACCCGACCCTGCCGCTCCTCGCGACTTGCCACCAGAAAAAAGTCACCGTCTTCTCCCTCTCCACGCTATCCTCCCACAGCGCCCTGACCAACGGCCACGAACGCTCCATCCGCAGCTCCACCTGGAAGCCCAACACCCCGCCCCACCAGCTCTGCCTCGTCACCGGAAGCTTCGACTCGACAGCCGGGCTGTGGCGCTGGGATGATGACGATGCTGGAAAAGAGGAGACTCTCGAGGTCGAGATCGGCGGGGAACAGCAAGACGAAGAAGAGGAGAAAGACTGGCAATTGATCGTCGTGCTTGACGGACATGACTCCGAGATCAAGTCCGTCGCCTTCTCCCCCTCGGGCCAATACCTCGCCAGCTGCAGCAGAGACAAGTCGGTCTGGATATGGGAAGACGTCGGCTCCAACGAGGCAGACGACGAATGGGAGACCGTCGCCGTCCTCAACGAGCACGACGGCGATGTCAAGGCCGTCGCCTGGTGTCCCGAGACGACCCGCAGTGGCCGTGGAAGATATAGCAGCGACGTTCTCGCGAGCGCCGGCTACGACGATACCATCCGGATATGGCGCGAGGACGGCGAGGGCGAATGGGTCTGCGTTGCCGTGCTAGAGGGACATAAGGGGACCGTATGGGGCATACAGTTCGAGCCCAATCCAAAGAATGGAACCTTTCCGCGACTACTTTCGTGGAGTGCAGATAGGACGATCCGGGTTTGGTCTTTACATGAAGAGGAAGAGGAAGAAGAGCGCCCTTTCCAGCATGCTTGGGGTAGACTTACGGGGATACCGAATACGATGCGCAGATCACCTAAAGAAGAGTGGGAATGCACGGCTATACTACCTTCGGTGCACACCAGAGACATATACTCGGCCACGTGGAGTGCTGCGACTGGATTGGTCGCGAGCACAGGTAGTGACAGCATTATTGCTATATACCAAGAAGAGGACGTCGCCCAGACCAACGGCACCTCTACCGAAGCTGAAGCGGCAGCCGCAGAGCTCGACGGCGATGTCCATATGGAGAATGGAAGCGACGCTACGCCGTCGAAGACGTGGAAGCTCATATCGACGACGCCGAATGCCCATGGCCCCTACGAAGTCAACCACATTACCTGGTGTAAACGGTATGATAACGGATGTGACCCCGAGAAAAGGGGCACGGAAGAGATGCTCGTCACGACGGGTGATGAAGGGCTTATTAAACCTTGGCAAATCTCGCAAGCTTCCGAGAAGTAATGCATACTACACCATTTGCTCGAAACTGCTCCATCGCTTAGGAAGCTTTTTCTTTATCTTGTGCATATTTGCTTGGGAGACGTTGAGACAGCTGAGAGATTTTGTTCCCTTGTACATCACTTATTAAGACGACTATTTGGCCAACCCAAGGGCCGGATGCAGTCACATTACATGACTGGTATTAAAAAAAATAAAACTTGCATAGGAGCATGGGGTATATCATTATTAATGTGCATAATAGTTCAATTGTGTTAGTGGTGGATGAGCTGTCTGAGTCACGCATGGTATGAGCATGTACGCGAAGATACCATATTCTACAAAGAAAATCAAAAGAAAGTACCTAGTTACCAGTCTTCCTCCAAAACTGGTGCAGTGAGGACCACGTCCCAGCATGATCTGCAGACATGGATAGGGTGACAACCATTTTCAATATCGAAGAAGGATGCCAATACTACTCCAGAACATCCAAATTTCCACCCTTCCAGTCTTCTTGTAATCCTAATCTTCATCCTTCTTCCTCTCTCCCTTCCTTTCTTTTCTTCTCATCTTCCAACTTTTTCCTCTCCTCCCTCTTGCTTACCACGCTCCTTTTCCTTCCCTCTTACAAATTCTGATCAGGTAACTTACCACCAACCACGCGATCAAAATCATGAAACACCCATCCTAGCGCCCAGCGCCTAACACCCAGCAGAGCCCAGGTAACAGCACCCGTGCCCAACCCGGCGCCACGCGCACCGACTGCACCACTCGGGCCGGATTCGAATTCGTGCGGACTGGTGGAGGCCCTCCACGTTCCGTCCCATCCCCTAGATGGCGTCGCTCCAGGTCCATTCGCCTGCGGGGCGGTGGCAGGTCCTGCAGGTTTTGGATGAGGTTGTTGCTCCTGTGCTGGGGTTGGCCAAGATTGTTGGAGCTATGGTGCTGATCGGGACTGGTGGGAGACCTGAGTGTGAGGGTTCCTGAGGTTGCCATGCCCGCCGTTGTCCTTGGGCTTGGCTTTGGTGCGGCTGATGGCTATTCTGGGGGTGGTGCTGGGGTTGGTTTTGGGGTTGGTGCTGCGAACCCTCCTGCCGGCAATGGATGGATGCCAGTCCCGAATTCTCCCTCCGCCTCATCCCATGTCCCAGTCTCCTCTCCGCAGTTGACGGTCCTCGTTCCGGTTCCGAAGCCGCCGAGCTGGCGGTGGGTGTCGAGTTACTCTCCTGGATCCGTAAGAAAGGATGATTCTTCAGGTTCCCGTGGCCGCTCCTCGGCGATCGGAACCGGGGGATCTGGAAACCGGCTCTATTCAAGGAGGAAAGGTATGTATAGGTAGCCGATGATGTACTGTCGTCAGAGACTGAGTTTGAACCTTTGGATTTGCGTTTGACCTTCTTTATACCCGGTGGTGTCTTGGGCGGCTGGTGCGCTGGGTAGATTGGTTTGCGGGGATACTCGTGGATATCTACTACGTGAATCTTGGGGCGGGACCACGGTGGTGATCGCAGGCAAGGACCCGGAGTGGGTTTGTCGGGTGTGAGGGTCCCCTTGTGCTGGTTTGAGGAGGGGAGATTTGGGAGGCTGGGGGAAGAGTGCTGATTTCGGAGATCGTGGAGAAGAGACGATGACGCCACCGCGTCTTTGGTCTTATTCTTGCTTTTGCTCTTGCTCCGCTGACTGCCAGTGGTCCCTGCTCCCGGTGCATCATGCATCAAAGAAGAGAGATCAGAAGTCGACAGACTTCCCGTCTGTATCGTCGCTATACTTCTCTGCTCAGCAATAGGCGCCAGCTCCGTGCCATGACCATACAAAAACGGCGTCTCGAGCCTCGACAAAGGGGACTCTCTATTTAAGTCGATGCTGAAGGGTTCTCCTACTGACCACTGCGGCGGCGAAGGAGACGTGGGATGCGGACCAGCAGTCAGGTAGGGTGATTTGACATAGTCGCCGCTTCCTTCTGAGAAGCAGGCTGCGTCGACGATGGACGAGTGAATGCTGGGTTGGGCTTCCGAGGAGTCCCGGTGATCGTAGAGGTTTGTGGCGGAGGGGACGTTGAGGTTGAGGTTGGATTTGTTCGATAGGGGGGAGCGGATTCCTTGTTCGCGGTCGTGTGCTGCTGGTAGAGGGTGTTGGTATTCCATGATTGCTTCGGTCGAATTGTTCAAGTTTAACTGCTATGAGCTGTAGATTTAAAGCACTGGACGCGTGAGTAATCGCAATTGATTCATAAAACTGTACTGAAGGTCCAATACAAGGCAATGTCTTGATCCTAAAATTAGTGAGGCAAGCGAAGAATGAATTACGGAACGAGGAAGAATTAAATGAAATAGATGGACCTAGGGAGATGCGAGCCCATGTAGTAACAATTTAGGTCTCAAGGTCAGATTTAGGAGAAGAACCTTCAGCAAATTGAATTTGAGAGCATGGCTGTTTCTTCGTATGTGGACTATCCTGTTAGCTCTTTCCATGCTATTACTTTACAAGGGAGGAGTCAACCAGGGGTTCATGGCGACTTCCTGACCAGACGTAAATGAATCACTCGAAACAGCCTCATAGTTGGAACTATATGTTCGTAGTTTTCATCATGATATACAAGACAAAGGAAGGACAAGAGAATGACCTCCATTGCCGAACTGCTGATGTTCCACTAGAGTTCAGTTGATGCTCGCACTAGAATGAACAGGTTAGAACCTCTTATTCCAATACACAAGTTTCTCGATACTTATGTAAGACGAGATGGTTATTGAATGAACTTACCACCCTCAGCCGCCAGTGCCTTGGCATAGTCAGCAATAGCTTTATCCAGTGAGACCACCACAGGGCTCAACAGAATTCTTACGGCATCTCCGCCGCCGCTGATGAGTTTGTAGTCAAGCTTGCGCTTCCTCCCTGACTTCTTGTGGTACTGAATAATCTCTTCCTTCTGCTTCTTGATCTCGGCCTGTCGTATCTTCTCTGCATCTGCGGCGACTGCTTCTATACGGTCTTTCGACTTCTTCAGCGCCTCAGCTAAGTATCCAAGCTCAGCGGCTCTATCAGGATCCCCAGAGAGAAACGCTGACCAGAACTGATGTAAGAACTCCATTGTAGTAGCATGGGTGAGGTTACAAGTAGCATTGGTATCCTCTCGTAGTTTCATGGGCTTTGTGCTATCCGACTCATTGCCGTATATCTGGGCACGTCTTTGTGCCATGCTTTCACGGATCTGTTTTTGGGCAGCCTTTCTGGACTCTCGTGAGCCGACATGAGGTTGCGATTTCTCGTCATCCTCGCTTTCGCTTTCATCATTGATTCCCAAAGATGACCGGATATCAACACCTCCAGCGCCATCGTGGCCGAGGGTTCTCAGATCTGCTTGGACACTCTTCAAAACCTTGGCTGGGTTTTGACGAGCAAACGTGGTGGCCATCTCAGAAACACCACTAGACCCACTCGAAAAGAATCTGCTCTGTTCCTTGATGTTGAGCATGATCCGATGATCCTCGGCGTCGCCACGCAGATCCCGTAGAGACAGTTCTTGATATGTATCATCATCGGCGCCGACAGAAGTTTCCGGGTCATTATCGACCGGTACAACGTTGGCCAACAACTTGCCGCTCAGGCTGTTTAGAGTCTGTATTATAGGCACATCTGCGCGACCCCGGGGTCGCATCTCGACATCTTGCTTGTTGCCACTCTTAAAGCCACCCTGATTCTCCTCGTTGCCCTCGACGTCGATGATGTGGGGTACATGTGATGAGAGAAGCCGGCTGGAAAATGCGGTGATATCTTCGTATTCATCATATTTGTCAAAGATGTTATCAGGTGACTCTAGGCCAGTAGGACGTTCTCCTCGCAATTTCTTTGATAGTTTGCTCAAGAAAAATCGCTCCCAGAATTCATTTGTTTTCAGCTTCGGGACGTGTTCATTGTATATACGCTTGACCAGAGGATGTTGGACCATGATCATCTGGATCTGTTCAACGCTGAATTTGATTTTCAGCTCGGTGGGTTGGTTTGGATCTGTGTTCTGCTGCACTGTGGGCTTGATCTGAGCTAATACATTATAAGGTCCCTTTTTCTGGTTGGCCTCAATAGCATGGGCGCGGAGGAGGTTGATCCTGGCAGACCAGAAATGGGTGTTGAAGGTGGTGTCAGACATGGACTCGGGTTTCGTCTTGCGGCCCTCCATATACATTTGGGTCAGATTACGGTCGGAACTCATCAGAGATTGCTGCAGTTTGATATCATTCTTCAACGCCTCATCATCAAACAAGAGGGCATTTGTGGGCTTCGAGAGGGCAGCACTTGCAAAAGTCATAGCGGCCGAGCCATTGGCTCCCGACTCCCCTGCTGCTGCCTGTGCAGCCTTTGGAAGACTCGGGTCATCAGACTTAGCCGTGGTGATGAGTATTGAAAGCAAGTCTCTGATGACGTTGGCCTCAGCTCGTGGATCGGAGGGAGAGTTGAAGTGAAATAGATAGGGCACTGGGTCAGCACTTGCGGATGACTTGACCAAGATTTTCAGCATGACCTTGGCTGCACTTTCGGGAGTCTGTTGAAGATCTGGATACACACATTAGTCGATGACTAACTTGGTAGGACTTTAGAGGGATGCTCACTTGTGATGTCCGCGGTCGCGATAGAGAGGGCAGGCGGGCCGCCTGGTTTGGAGTTTGGGGTCCATATAATGTTCTTCTGGTCGGGAGTGAGGGTAAGAACACCATCTTGCTTCTTGTAGGCTGTGGCGCCGGTAGGATTAGCCATGTTGGATGGCAAAGACAGAGGGATGAAGGTATGAGAAGCTGCCTATGGGGCTTTCTTGCGCCCGTGCATGTCACTTTGAGAAACGCGGCAGTTTCTTATCAGAGATGGAAGATTTCGATGGTGCTTCATGAGTGCCCACACTGCGCTGTGTTGCTGACAGTGGAAGACGTGTGTGCTTATCAGAAAGGGAGATAAATGACATGTGAATTCATTGAAAGAATGTCAATATATCATGATTATTTCTTAGTCGATATGCGCCACAATGGTTACCTAGAACCTACGGTTATGGTGGGCACAGTCATTGATTGAGTCACGCGCCACAGGTTACCGCAATCACCAGATACTGTACGTGGACCTGACGCTTCTTCCGCGTCTTATACTTTTTTTCCCTCTTACATACATACACGTACCTAACAAGAGCCACCTTGATGCAAGGTTCCTGAAAATCTATGACTGTGAACAAAGGCAAAGATGAGATTGAAAGGAAAAGATAAAATATAAAATAAAAAGTACTATTGTAATCTCAGTGACTAATAACTCGAGAGTATTTACGTAGTACGACGAAGAAAGGAACTTTACGGACCCGGGCATCGACGCTCCGGAATTTCAGCCTATCAAATATTGTTAAATATAAATGAGCCGCGGCTGTACGGTGAACGAGAGAGCTAAAATAGCTCTCTCCAGCTTGCTTCAACTTCGACCTTCTGAAGCAGCTTCAACCGCACGTCTTTTTCTGCAAAGGGGGTTGAGGTTTATTATATTTGGTAAAATTGACTCACACAGAAGCCAGCAGGTCACTCTATAAGAAAATAGGAAGTTGTAGTCTGGCATTTGCCCAAAATGATAGAAATCAATGCATCATGACATCAACTTAAAAAAAGTCAGGTGTCCTCAGGACCAACAGAAACTCGGCATTTCCGGCCCATTGCAGCTGCCAAACCAAAGCTGTTTATGGGCCGGTGTCCACGCATGGCTCTTGTGTAAAAAACCACAGGCTACGGCTTGTCCTGCAGGGTGCCCGAGCTTGGGCAGTGGATAAGGTACATGTATGGATCAAGATGCATACAGTGCCGAGAGTGCTACAAGCTATTCGTACGAAGTACAAGGAGTGACGGATCGCTGTCCATTGCTACCCCAGACATTTTTCTGCCTCACCCTTCGTCAAATCCGGCCTCCTAAAGTCCTAATATTCTTTTTTCCTTCTCCTCTCCAACAACCCAGTTTGCATCTTCCTGCATAGACTTACTCCGCCACTCTTTTATCTCATTGTAGAGATCGAGCGTGGCTGGTGTAATTATAGCCCTTCGCAATAGATGATTCTGCACGTATTTTAGCCGTGTACTCTGCACTCTTCTTGTTGTTGTTGTCATCATTGTATCAACCATCCTCTTAATTTATTCCCTCTCCCTCCAACAGAGCATCAGCCCGGCGCCATGCTTCGAACCTCACTCAGGCTCTGCCGAGCGAGTGGCCTCTCCAGGGCTGCCCTGCGCACGCCCCTCGTCCGCCCTCCCGTCCTCGAAGCGAAGCGCAGATATGCCGCAAATGATAACTTCCTCTCCGGCAGCACTGCCAACTACATCGACGAGATGTACATGCAGTGGAAACAGAACCCAGAGAACGTCCACTTGTCATGGCGCGTCTACTTCAAGAATATGGAGTCTGGCGATATGCCCATCGAGCAAGCCTTCACGCCGCCACCCACCCTCGTCCCTGGAGCTGCAGGTGGCGTTGGTCCTGCCCTCGGCATGGTTGCTGGAAACGGCGCCGACGTCACCAACCATCTGAAGGTCCAGCTTCTGGTGCGCGCATACCAGGCTCGCGGCCACCACAAGGCCGACATCGATCCTCTCGGCATCAGGAACGAGCAACAGGGCTTCACTAATGTTAAGCCGAAGGAGCTCACCTTGGATCACTACAAGTTCACCGAGAAGGACCTCGATGAGGAGTTCACCCTCGGTCCTGGAATTCTGCCCCGTTTCAAGCGCGACGGCCGCGAGAAGATGACCCTGCGCGAGATTATCGCCACCTGCGAGCGCATCTACTGCGGCTCCTACGGTGTCGAGTTCATCCACATCCCCGACCGTGCCAAGTGCGACTGGCTCCGAGAGCGCATCGAGACTCCCCAGCCCTTCAAGTACTCCATCGACGAGAAGCGCCGCATCCTCGACCGTCTTATTTGGAGCTCGAGTTTCGAGTCCTTCCTGGCTACGAAATACCCCAACGATAAGCGATTCGGTCTCGAAGGTTGCGAGACCCTCGTTCCCGGCATGAAGGCTCTCATTGACCGCAGCGTCGACTACGGAGTTAAGGACATCGTCATTGGAATGCCCCATCGTGGTCGTCTCAACGTTCTGAGCAACGTCGTCCGCAAGCAGAACGAGTCCATCTTTAGCGAGTTCGCCGGGACCGCCGGCGCCGAGGACGAGGGTTCTGGCGACGTCAAGTACCATCTGGGCATGAACTTCGAGCGTCCCACGCCATCTGGTAAGCGCGTTCAGCTCTCGCTTGTCGCTAACCCCTCGCATCTCGAGGCTGAGGACCCCGTGGTTCTCGGCAAGACCCGTGCCATTCAGCATTACAACAACGACGAGAAGGCCCACCGCACTGCCATGGCTGTTCTCCTTCACGGTGATGCTGCTTTCGCTGCTCAGGGTGTCGTTTATGAATGTCTCGGCTTCCACTCACTACCTGCCTTCTCGACTGGCGGAACTATCCACCTAGTCGTCAACAACCAGATCGGTTTCACCACAGATCCTCGATTCGCTCGCTCCACGGCTTACTGCACAGATATCGCTAAGGCTATCGACGCCCCCGTGTTCCACGTCAATGCCGACGATGTCGAGGCCGTCAACTTTGTCTGCCAGCTCGCCGCTGACTGGCGCGCCGAGTTTCAGTCCGATGTCGTTATCGACCTGATCTGCTACCGCAAGCATGGCCACAACGAAACCGATCAGCCCTCGTTCACTCAGCCTCTGATGTACAAGCGCATTGCTGAGCACGACTCTCAGATCAAGATCTACCAGGACAAGCTCCTGAAGGATGGCACCTTCACGCAGGCAGACGTAGACGAGCATAAGAAATGGGTCTGGGGCCTACTTGAGGAAAGCTTTGCTAAATCTAAGGATTATAGCCCGACCTCGAAGGAATGGACCACTTCGGCCTGGAACGGGTTCAAGACGACCAAGGAATTGGCGACTGAGGTCCTGCCTCACAACCCCACCGCCGTTGATCAGAAGACGCTTGAGCACATTGGCGAGGTTATTGGTTCTGCTCCTGAGGACTTCACCGTTCACCGCAACTTGAAGCGTATTTTACAAAACAGGACGAAGTCGGTTGTTGAGGGCAAGAATATTGACTGGTCCACCGCTGAGGCTCTGGCCATTGGCTCTCTCGTGACCGAGGGCCACCACGTCCGTATCTCCGGACAGGATGTTGAGCGTGGTACCTTCTCCCAGCGCCACGCCGTGTTCCACGACCAGGAGAACGAGACGACATACACACCGCTCCAGCACATTAGCAAGGATCAGGGTAAGTTCGTGATCTCCAACTCGTCGCTGAGCGAGTTCGGTGCGCTCGGCTTTGAGTATGGTTATTCGCTCTCCTCGCCCAATGCGCTAGTTATGTGGGAGGCCCAGTTTGGTGACTTCGCAAACAATGCGCAGTGTATCATTGATCAATTCATTGCCTCGGGTGAAGTCAAGTGGCAGCAACGAACCGGCTTGGTCATGTCACTTCCTCATGGCTACGACGGCCAGGGCCCGGAACACTCGTCGGGCCGTATGGAGCGTTACTTGCAGCTAAGCAACGAAGACCCGCGTATCTTCCCATCGCCCGACAAACTCGAGAGACAGCACCAAGATTGCAACATGCAGATCGCATACATGACCACACCGGCGAACTTGTTCCACGTCCTCCGCCGACAGATGCACCGACAATTCCGCAAGCGTAAGTTTCTTCACACTTTGCAAAACATGCAATCACCACTAACAACAATTCATAGCTCTCATCATCTTCTTCTCTAAATCTTTGCTCCGTCACCCTCTTGCTCGCTCGGACATTGAGGACTTCAGTGGACCTGACGCGCACTTCCAATGGATCATCCCCGACCCTGCACACAAGGCCGAGGCGATCAAGGCTCCTGAGGAGTGTGATCGTGTGATCATTTGTTCGGGCCAGGTCTACGCCGCGTTGCACAAGTACCGGGCGGACAACAAGATTGACAATGTCGCCATCACTCGTATCGAGCAGCTCAACCCCTTCCCCTGGGAGCAGCTGAGGGACAATCTCGACCAGTACAAGAACGCCAAGACGATTGTGTGGTGCCAGGAGGAACCTCTCAATGCCGGTGCTTGGAGCTTTACGCAACCCCGCATTGAGACTCTCCTTAACCAGACACAACACCACGACCA
Organism: Xylariaceae sp. FL0255; assembly: GCA_022578795.1. Lineage (NCBI taxonomy): Eukaryota > Fungi > Ascomycota > Sordariomycetes > Xylariales > Xylariaceae > Xylariaceae sp. FL0255. Next base: position 200,522 of record MU388899.1, read on the forward strand.
CAAGCACGTCATGTATGCCGGCCGCAACCCATCGGCCTCGGTGGCTACCGGCTTAAAGTCTTCTCACAAGAAGGAAGAGGAGGAGCTGCTGGAGATGGCTTTCACGGTGAAGCAGGATAAGCTCAAGGGCGAGTAAGCGGAATGTAAAAAACGCATTATCATGAGACGAAGTGGCATCATTGAATCCGGTTCCTTGTATTTTAGTCTTTTCTGTGTATAACGTGGCCTCGGAAGCATCATGACAACGCGGAGTGAAATAGAGTTTGGGTGAAACAAAAAGAATAATAGCGCCGGTTCTGTTGAATTTTGCTCCAATCATGATGAAGCGCGGCAATTCTGAATTCATGCTTGTATATACATACCTATGGGGGTAGTCACCATAAGTTCTATAATATCACAATTCAAAACCTGCTAGTATGAGTTGCAAAAGTTTACTATGGTAGCTTTACCTTATAAGACGGCCTCACTACTCAACTCAGATCTCTATGGATTAACACGATTTGCCCAGAGGAAGCATCAATAATGGATGCAGCGTGCCCGTCACTTGACCCATCCGGCACCGGCTTCGATCAACCATGCAGCGGGTGTGGATTCCGATGCGCCAAAGGTTGCCCAACTAACATTCTTATCTCGAGTTGAGAATTCCATGCCACATTCCTATTTTTTCCTCTCTGACATAAAAAGAAGAACCTTTTGGTGATCGAAGTTCACCTAGGTCATCGAAGTTCACCTAGGTCATCGAAGCTCACCTAGGTCATCGGTTTTGACTCTAGTATAACTTACTGATGGATGCTTTGAACTTAATGTCTCTTGTCTACACTTTGCTTGAGGCATATACCCTTCGTTTAATATATCTAAGTGTTCATTGAATGATCAACAAAAGAGAGAGAAAATACTCTATGTCAATACTGAGGTAGTTCCCGCTCGACCATCATCTGTAACCTAATGGTACCAGCGCCGCCGCCACCGACGCCGCAATACCGCCGGGAACGGCCACGTGATGAGTCCCTCAAGTGCCTCAAAAGGAAAAATAGAGAGCTGGCTCCGCTTTACCTCCATCTCCCCCTCTTCTCCGGGCCGAGATGAAGACAAGGTCGGTCCCGTATCATCATTGGGGTCACCAGCTTTAGCAGTTGGTGAAACGGGGACGGACATGGAGAAGGGAACGGAAACTCCGACGGGTGGTGACGAGCAAGAGCAAAAGCAGCTGGAAAAATGGAATGACCCGCCGGAGAACAAATACCGGTATCTAGTGGTCAATTTCGCTTTTATTATTTTGGGTATGAATGATGCTGCTATCGGGGCTTTGTTGCCTTATGTCAGTCAAGTACCAACTCATACACTTCGAGTTACAAATCAAGTCCTTGATACTAACACCCAACTCCCCCCTACCACAGATGGAAACCTACTACGATGTCTCTTACACCATCGTATCTCTAGTCTTCCTGGCGCCCTGGGGTGGATATCTAGTAGCAGCCATGTGCAATAACAAAGTACACCACCACTTCGGCCAAAGGGGCGTCGCGCTGCTGGGACCGCTGGTTCAGATCCTGGGGTATATAGCCTTGTCGCTTCACCCGCCTTTCGCTGCTCTGCCGCCTTTGCTTTTGTTGCCGGGTTTTGGCAGTGGTCGTGAGTTGGGCCCCTTTCTCCTCTCTTCTTCGTTCTTCTCCTTTTACGTTGAGTCACTTTCTCACCTTCCCCCTTGACTCCGTCTTGCGTTCTCGGTGAACATGTTATTGACGCTCCATGTATATAGTCCAAGACAGCGCCTGGAACGCCTGGGTAGGCAACATGCAAAGCGCCAACGAGCTTTTGGGATTCATCCACGGCTGCTACGGTCTAGGCGCTACCATCGGCCCGCTCATCGCCACTGCCTTTGTCACTAAAGGGATGTTTCCCTGGTATTACTTCTACTACGTGATGCTCGGCATGGCCGTTGTCGAACTCATCCTCATGCTTAAGACATTTTGGCCGCAGACGGGCGCTGTCTATAGAGCTGCAAATAAGCAAGACGATGGTCGAACTACAACGAGGACTGTTATGCGTCAGCAGATTCCCTGGATCGTCGCTTTCTTCCTCCTAGGTTACGTCGGGGCCGAGGTCAGTTTGGGAGGCTGGATTGTCACGTTCATGCTCAACGTGAGAGGCGCCGCACCTTTCGAAGCTGGTCTAACCGTCACCTTTTTCTGGTTGGGGCTAACCATTGGTCGGGTCACACTAGGGTTGGTGACTGGTCGTATTGGTGAGAAGTTGGCTATCTCGATCTATCTGTCATTATGTATCGCGTTGCAGCTATTGTACTGGTTGATCCCGAATTTTATCGCCTCGGCCATCTTCGTCGCTTTCGATGGCGTTTTTCTCGGTCCTTTATTCCCAGCCGCGATTGTGGCACTTACAAAACTCTTGCCGAGCGATCATCATGTCTCTGCCATTGGATTTGCCGCTGCCTTTGGAGGTGGCGGGGCTGCTGTGTTCCCTTTTGCCATCGGCGCGATAGCACAGAGTCAAGGGGTCTGGGTGTTGCAACCCGTCATTGTTGCCATACTTGCTTCTCTCCTCTTGATATGGCTTGTCCTTCCGGGCGGACTTAAGCCAGGTGGGCTCGAGCGGGCACGGGATGCAAAAGAGAAGCCGGGTCATCGTCTCTGGGCATTCTTCTTGAGGATAAGGCAATCTTTCAAAAGGTAGAGCAAGGACCAGATCTCTTGAGGGCAGACTCTAATCCACAATCTTGGCGGCAAGTTCATCTGCCAAGCGCCTCATATAGGACATCCGCATGTCCCTTGGCATTTTGCTTAACGAGTTCGCCACGCGGGCTATATCCTGCCGTCCTTTTTCATAGGCCGCTACGTCCCGGTTACCGTAAATATCTCTTCCTGTAGAGTAGCCCGCTTCGAGGTTGCGAAAGAAAACATTCACCGCAACCCCCATATCCGAGAGCGGTGCTGTAGCATGAAGCCAAGTCGGAGGCAAGAATAGAATGTCTCCAGGCTCTAGTTTCGCCTCATGGGGGCTCGTCAGAGACAAAGCAGGCGAGTCCAGCTCCGAAAAAACATCAATGCTAGAGCTTGACGCGCCTGGAGCAAATGACAAATGGTGAACGTCTTCTGGAGGGAATAGTAATAGCCGCTTAGAGCCGGTTATCTGACAATAGACATTTGCCATGACTAGTGGAGAATAGAGTCAGCTTCAGTTCGAAGATCATTGTCATAAAGCATTCTTACCATCGTAGTGTAACCACATGTTTACTCTTCCCGAAATACGTAAAACAGAACTGAAGAGATTTTCTTCGACAAAGGATAGCTCAGGAGGTAACTGGAAATCACTCGCCAACCCAGGAAAGTCTATTTTGAGATTGGCAGGCAAAGCGGACGGTCCCGGTTCGGATAGAGCCCGTAAATATTGTCTTCCTCCTCCTTCGACCTCCGAAATAAAGGTGCCAAAACTCTTCGTGCTGTATATAAAGTTCTTTGCATTAAAGTCCATCCTAGAACTCGTAGCCTCATGAACAACCACCTAGTGTCGTGGTTAATTCAGCAAGACGGCGTTGTGGTCTCCCTGAGTACTTACCATTCTTTGCGATCCAACTTTGGCTTTCAGGTTTTCCGTCGTCCACAAGTTCATGCATTCACCAAGATTGCTTCCTTCGATAACTACGGGATTCCCCGCCTGCAACGCTTCCATGAACTCTTCCTTTGTTTCAATTCGTTTCCGGGGTACAGCCTTTATTGAGGCACGGCCCATTGAGCTATTCCCATGTGGACTCGTTGCGGGTTTCGTATAATCTGTAGTCTCCACGGTTCTGCAATGTTGCAATGGTTCGAGAACTTCAGCATGTGTACCACCTCCCGGAGCCCTCAGGGCGTGTGCCGAAGTGAAAGAACCTTCATTCCAAAAAGTACCCATCGAAAAACACGTGGCACCACCGCCCATCAGAACGAGTTGGCCGTTCCCCGATAAAGTGACAGAGGTACCAACAAGTAGAGGTCGTGGAACGTCTTTCTGGTGGTCAAAGAAGCTGCATGTAAGTATTTCTAAGTTCGAACTGGAAGGCTGGACATTAAAGGTAACGAGCTCCTGACAACGGGACACGATGCCATTGTGTACAATACCACCAAGGATCGCGAAACTGCTATCGCTCAAGGGCACAATAGAAGCGCCAAATCGATGAATTGCTGCACTTATCACCTCATCCTCGTTCCCAAAGTGTTTCGGATTCAAGGGCTCTAGGGCTAAGAATGGAGCTTTCTCGTCTCCCAAAGTGAGTGTCCAGCTCCACATTCGTCTAGAGACGACGCCATCTTGTAGGAGTCCACCCATAAGAATGCCTTTGAATTGGACTCCAGTAGTGTTTGCTGTACTTTCAACAGTAAATTGCCTTTCAAAGCTGAATAGAGTGCCCCCAAACACGGGTTGATATGGTGACTCCAACGTGATACATTGCGTCCAGCCAGAGCCAGGTCGGTACACTAGTGCATCTCCAAAAACACTCGATGAGTTGCTTTTGCCTCCTATCAAAAGCACCATTCTGGATTTCCCCAGTCGAGTGGTCATGGGCCGATATAATGGCACTGGGAGATCCTCCACTGGTAGCCAGCTGTTGCTTTCGAGACTAAAACGCCAGCAATCTCGTAGCACGGTCACAGGCGATGTTCGCCCGCCGATTAGGAGACTTCCAAAGTGATCGAGATCTACAAGCGCGTGGCAAACTCTGCCGCCAGGTCCAGGTGACTGTAATTCCATTCCAAGAGTGGAGGGGCTAGATGCATACAAGTCGCAGGATCTCAAACGGTTGTTAGTGCCGAGGCCGTATGTGTTTGCGATCACTTCTTGCCCAAAGTCGTCTCTCAAGTGCAAAGGAGCTCCAAAGCGTCTTTTTCCACGAGTCCCCCTATATTCACTATAGGAAAGTGGCAAAGGCATGCTGGGAGGAAGCCCATGAGAAGGGACGTTCTCATCAAGATTGATACTATCCGAGCCGATATAAACGGGATAGTTCTTAGATAGAACAACGCAGTAATGACTCGCGAAGAGGGCGAATTCCTCCCATTCATCGAATGGCTCGATGTCGTCAAGCTCGCGTCTTTGAGTGGAGGATATCCAATCGTCTTGTGTCCAGATCTGCCAGAGGCTTCGTGCCTGGATCCATGACCATCCAAGGCGTGAGAATCGGGCTCGCTGAGATTTGAGTCGTGGATATTCGATGACAGACTTTGGAGGAGTTCTAAGCTTCTCAAAATGAGACAACATTTTCTCGGCAAAAGGATGATCAGGTCCTTCGGGGAGGATCTGCTCCAAAAGACAGAATTCGGCTGAGCAACTATCATTAGCATGATGCGAATTCATGAAAAGAAAAGACCGTACCCTTCCCGAGTGAGCTAGCCCATTTGATAACACCATCAGCACCCTGAGTCTCCATATAGGTGATAGAGACCTCGGCAACGAAGAGGAAGGTGCAGTTGGAAATGTCACAGCATACAGACAATGCCTTGTTCAGACCTTCTGTGTTCCGTAAATCACAGCCGATTTGGAAATACATCTGACTCTTCAAGAGCACATGGTCAGCTACATCAAAGTTGAGAGGATCGAAGGTAGAAGCAAGCTCCGGTGTGGCCAAGACTACGGCACGTTTCTTCTCCATCAGGTCAGGGAAGTCGATGTCGATGAACTTGGCGCCGTGACAAGCATCGGGATACCTCGTGATACACTGCCAAGGAAGAACATCACTGGGAACACGTAATTACCACATCAGAATGGACATGTTGCTTTTCTAGATTTATGATGGGGAAGAGGAGGCACTTACCTCCCACAGCCCAGGTTCACGACTACTTTTGTCTTGTCGGTTGGGCTCTCGAGAAAGCGACGAACGGCAGTGTCTATGACATGGAGCCGCAGATGATAGCCGCGATTGATGAGAGGGGCGCGGCGTTGAAACTTGTTCACGAAATAGCGGAAGAAATGAGGTTCGTTCGGGTAGTAAATGCGCTCTACACTCCTTTTGGACACGATACTGCTACTGTTGGTCTGCATAACGAGGCCATCTTGGGCTCTCTCCTTGGCTGAGCGAGCCTTGACTTTGGTTGGAGGGGTAGAAGGCGGCATAGTGAATTACAGCTCTGAGGTGCTCCACGAGCTAGACATTCGGATCATATGCCGTGTGACTTTCGTAGCATTGAGTACAGTCAACTTCATGTCGGTATCATTGTGGTTGTGGCAAGTATTTGACAGAGGACGTTATGGAGGAGCGTCGTTCCTTATAAAATACTACTTTTTTTTTTTTTTTTTTTTTTTTTTTTTTTTTTTTTTTAAATTAAAAAAAAATATTTTACATATTTTTGGTTGTTTAAATTGAAAAATGCCCCGCCATTGA